>OX421931.1:23256142-23473642 GCA_949128155.2 Xanthia icteritia
ACTGGCGGACCGCGGGCGGCCGCGAGCGCCGCCGTGGGTTTGAAAGGGATAGATAGACAAGGCGCGGGCGCTCGCTCAGGTAACCGGTCCGCATTCCACATAACGGTATAAATAATATCTACATACAAAATTGTCTGTTTGTACTGATGTCTAATTTATAATGTGTTATAAATAAAGTTATATAATATTAGGTTATAATTAAGTTTTTTAAATGTATATATTAGATTTAAGTCTTTATAGTGTATAATTATATAATGTATATATTTATTGTAAATAATACTTTTTGTTTGTTTCGTTATATAATACTAACTTTATTAACTATATTCCTTCCAATTTACATAAATAATATATTAAAGAAGTGGTTACGCTACACCACCCCCCTCCAGAGACCGTCCTACGGGCGATAATAATCCGGAAATCTCACCCTGCGGCCCGAACGTGTTACTCTGACCGTGCTCTCTCCGGCGTCAGGCAAGTCATCGTCACTTGTGTTCTGAGTGGGAGTGTGAGTGAAATCTTGGGGTGAATTAGTGATTGGGGCGTGTGTGTGAGTAGAAGTATGAGGTAGTGGAGGTTGACTTGAGTGTGTTGTGGTGTTAGGATCACGCAGTATGTAGGCAGGTTTTATTCTGTCGATCGATACGGTGACCATCTTACCTTTCACTATTAACTTGAATGATTTGTCTCCACGTTGTATGACCTCATAAGGACCAGTGTAGGCAGGTTTCAATGATCCGGCCACAGTGTCATCACGAAGGAAAACATGTGTTGATGTGGCCAAATCCTTATAAACGAAGGGTGAGCGACGTCCACCATGCCGTGACGCTGGAGTAGGTTGCAACTTATTTGCGAAGCTCCGTAAACGCGCAATGTAACTGGTGACGTCAGGGTCTCCTTGGTCCTCTGGGCTGAGAAAGTCTCCTGGTAAACGTAGTGATTCCCCATACACCAGTTCAGCTGGCGTTGACTTAATGTCCTCTTTGAAGGTACTACGTACACCTAATAATACAAGGGGAAGAGACTCGACCCAGCTGCTATCAGCGTGACAGGTTATAGCTGCTTTAAGCAGCCGATGGAACCTCTCCACGAGCCCATTAGAAGCTGGATGATAGGCCGTTGTCCTTTTATGCTGAAAACCAGCTATTTGTGACAAGTGGCAAAACAAGGCCGATTCAAATTGGCCTCCACGGTCTGTAACGACATTCGTGGGGCAGCCGAAACGGGATATCCACCCGCTCAGTAGGGCTTTTGCTACCGTCTCGGCGGTAATATCCTGTAAAGGTATTGCCTCAGGCCATCGAGTAAAACGATCGATTGCTGTGAGGCAATACCGGTATCCCTGCGATAATGGTAGGGGTCCAACGAGGTCAATATGTAGATCCCTGAACCTAGCGCGCGGTAGCTTGTATGTGCCCAACGGTGCTGATACATGTCTATGAACCTTTGCCCGTTGGCATGCTAGGCAAGAACGCGCCCATTCCCTACAATCCTTCCTGATACTAGGCCATACATAGCGGTCGGTGATGAGTCGGATACTGGCGTTGGCACCGGGATGGCTGAGACAGTGAAGGCTCTCAAAAACCTGTCGACGTAACTCCTTTGTCACAAATGGTCGAGGCGTAGTGCCACTGACATCGCAAAACAGCTCTAAATGTGTGCCTGGTAGTTTGACCTTCTCCAAGTGTAGGGAGTTATTGCCATTCAAGAGTTGTTTTAGTTCAGGGTCGGTGTTTTGTGTGGTAGCTAGCTTTTGCAGATCGAGAGGTAAAACAATCTCATCGATACGAGATAAAGTATCAGCTACCACATTATTCTTCCCTGAAATATGCCGAATGTCAGTACAAAACTGTGAAATGTAATCTAAGTGGCGAAATTGCCTGGGAGAGCAGTTCTCTTTCCTGGAATGAAATGCGAACGTAAGTGGCTTGTGATCGGTATATATCACAAAGTCACGTGCCTCGATCATATGACGGAAATGCTTGACCGCCTCATAGATCGCCAAGAGCTCGCGATCATATGGGGAATATTTGGTCTGCGAGGGAGTTAGCTTTCGTGAGAAAAACGCCAGAGGTTGCCACATATTGGCCTTTAACTGCTGGAGCACGCCACCTATAGCTACGTCCGAAGCGTCGGTAACCAAAGCAAGTTTTGCTTCGCAGTCCGGGTGAGCGAGCATGGCAGCTTGAGACAGACCCCGTTTGCACGCCTCGAAGGCTTCCTGTTCTCGTGACGTGAAATGTACGGGATGGGAACCTTTTACGGATCCTGTCAAAAGAGCGTTCAACGGTGTTTGGTATGTGGCAGCGTCAGGAATGAACCTACGGTAAAAATTTATCATTCCGAGGAACCTACGCAGCTCTCTTACCGTTTTTGGGACTGGGAAATTGTTGATAGCCAGTACCTTGTCTGGCAAGGGCTTGGTGCCATTCACCGAAATGTTGTAACCCAGGAATGTTACCTCCGAGGCTCCGAACACGCATTTCGCTGTATTAATGACCATACCGTAATCCGTTAACCTGGTGAAAATTTGGTGCAGGTGGTCTATGTGGGTGGCCTGGTCTATTGAGTAGACCAAAATGTCATCTACGTAAGGGTAGGCAAAATCTAGGCCGCGCAGCATTTCATCGACGAAACGTTGAAATGTCTGTCCGGCGTTGCGAAGTCCAAACGTCATGAATGGAAATTCGTATAAGCCGAACGGCGTTGTTATGGCGGTCTTCTCGATGTCACTGGGATTGACGCGAATCTGGTTATACGCCTTCACCAGGTCTATTGTCGAGAAGACGGTGCATCCTGCAAGGTTGTGGGAAAAGTCCTGTATATGGCGTATGGGGTACCTGTCCGGGATCGTCCTGGCGTTCAGCATCCGGTAATCTCCGCACGGGCGCCAGCTGTTGTCCCGCTTAAGAGCGAGATGAAGCGGAGAGGCCCATGGTGATTCTGATGGCCGACACGTACCTATCTGTAACATGGCTTCAAATTCTGCTTTAGCAACCTTTAACCTATCCGGCGCTAACCTGCGTGGTGTACTAGATACTGGTGGTCCTGGTGTAGTTCGTATGTGGTGCATTATGTTATGTTTAGGTGTACGGTGTATACCCGAGGGTCGAGTGATGTCAGGGTATTTTGCTAGTATAGCATGGTACACAGAATCATTTTTGTCACCCAACGTTACCTTCACCGAAGATACATCGTCAGAAAAACTCGCGACCGAAGCCGCGGTGGTGAGCATAGTATTGCTATCTATTAAACATTTGTTACGCACATCTACAATTAAATTATAATAAGATAAAAAGTCTACACCTATTATAGCCCGAGTTACGTCTGCTACAATAAATCGCCAAGCAAAGTCGCGACGCAAGTTTATATTAAGAACTAAATGAGCATATCCATACGTATTTATTACTGACCCATTAGCGGCAAACAGTTGATAGTTCGTTTGGCTTTGTTTACCTTTCGCTAATGTTCGAGGGAAAACACAAATATCACTGCCTGTATCTATTAAAAACTGCACTTTTGTCCGCTGGTCGGTTATAAACAAGCGACCGGGATTTGGGCAGGCGTCGGTCGCCATGACGGACTGCCCTATTCTTTTCCCTTAGGCTTATAATCGCACGGTTTTGTACAGCTACTTGCCTTCTCACCGAACTTTGCATGGTACCAACACAATGGGTATTTCCGGTAGTTGGACTGGGAGCGGCTCGAACGGGAATTGCTGCGATCACGACTTTCGGATCTGAATCTCCGTGACTTCGACCGTGACATCCTGTCCAACTTGGTCGTCAGCTTCTGCACCTGGCGTGTGAGTTCCGCTACTTGACAGCTTAACTCTGGGGAAACCGCTGATGTTGTGGCTGCCACTAAGTGCGGGGTGGGGGCTGCGATGTCGTGAACGCGATCAGCCAGCTCTGCGACCTCGTCCAGAGCTGCCCTCGACTGCGAGGCTACAATGGTCTGGATATTATTCGGCAGGCGGCTGGACCACATGGTGCGCAGAAAGTCCTCCGGGACATCTGGTCCTGCGAGATGCTGGATATGGCGCAAGAATTGGGAGGGCTTTCGGTCACCCAGTTCCTCACGCGTGACCAGTTGCAGGATCTTCTTCTCTTTGGAGACAGAGAGTCGCCTTATGAGTTCCGACTTCAGTCGCTCGTACTTATTGGGTGCTGGGGGGCCTGCTATGATATCCTCAACCTCCGATGCATAAATGGGGTCTAACTGCCCCATAGCATAATGGAATTTGGTGGTATCAGCAGTTATGTTGGCCAGAAAAAATTGACTTTCTAGCTGGTAAAACCACAAAGCCGGTTTCTCCGGATAAAAAGGAGGTACTCGTATGCCAACTCGCTGGATGTCATGCGATGTGCTAGGTAGCACGTTGGCGCCGCCATCTTCTTTCGGCTCAATCGGCATGTTTCGTGTTCGTCGGGGTCACCAATGAAGCGGTACAGGGTTGCAAATAAATAAGCAAACACACAGCTTACGGAAAGGAAGAATTATATTGTCCAAAAGGTTTAAGAAGTTCACAGGACACAGATAGCACGATAGAAGGCGAAATGATGAGCACAGAAAGAAAGCGATAGGCACAGTAATAGTTTTACGGTATAAAGCACGTCTAAGCACAAGTCTTCAAACCAAGCATTGGATGAAACTTGGTATGCACGCTAATAACCTATGTGGAACGTTTACCGGGTACGAACGAATGGCATTCGCTTACGACCGATGATGATTCTCGACTGGCGGACCGCGGGCGGCCGCGAGCGCCGCCGTGGGTTTGAAAGGGATAGATAGACAAGGCGCGGGCGCTCGCTCAGGTAACCGGTCCGCATTCCACATAACGGTATAAATAATATCTACATACAAAATTGTCTGTTTGTACTGATGTCTAATTTATAATGTGTTATAAATAAAGTTATATAATATTAGGTTATAATTAAGTTTTTTAAATGTATATATTAGATTTAAGTCTTTATAGTGTATAATTATATAATGTATATATTTATTGTAAATAATACTTTTTGTTTGTTTCGTTATATAATACTAACTTTATTAACTATATTCCTTCCAATTTACATAAATAATATATTAAAGAAGTGGTTACGCTACATCTGTACACCGGCTACACATCAAGCTATACATTTTCAGTATAAGCTGCCCTCTCATTGTACGGAAATCCTATACAATGCAAAATCAGCATAAACTGGAAATGTATAGCTTGATGTGTAGCCGTGTGTACAGACGCCAGCAGGTCAACCTACCCTAAACTGTCAAATTTTCCCAATCAACTTTGAACCTTAAAATGTAGTGATAAAGTTGAAAATCTATTAAAGAAATTTGACAGATTGTAGTAGGTTGATGTGCTGGCGTCTGTACATAATTATAATAAAAAAAGATTTAGGTATTTAAATTTTTGTCTGTTTGTCCGGTTTGTTCCGGCTAATCTCAGAAACGGCTGGACTGATTTTGACGGGACTTTAAATGGCAGATAGCTGATGTTATAAGGAGTAACTTAGGCTACTTTAATTTAGAAAAAGAATAAGGGTCCACGCGCGTGTAGCCGCAAGCAGCAGCTAGTATAGTAAATAAAGTCCTATATTGCATGCTATCTCGCTATGCGCCTCGTCACATCTCGATGTTGAACTTTAGTGCGCGGAACGAAATGAGCGGCGAGGAGCTATATGGCCGAGCGGTGTGAGCGGCGGTGACACAACTTTTTTTTATTTTTTTATTTACGGTTTTTTGCAGGTGACTAGTGGCTGCCTTAAGATTCTACACTCAAAGCCTCCAGCCAGGGGGGGCGACAGTACAAAATTGTAACAATTTTATACCGTCGCCGCCGCGCGCCGCACTGTGGAACGAAAAAAGGCTCTCGAAGATATTGGAGCTTAAATTTTAAAGTGTCGGGTTTTTGCTTGAAATGGGTTATAATAGCCAATATTATGCATTAATATATCATAGGATAAAATCTGGTAGGCAAACTGGCAACATATTTTTTTTTATTTCAAAAAAATGTATGAAGCTATAATGCTAAATATCTCCGGAACAGAGAGAATAGCCGTTATATCCTTGCACACGGTGATGTAACTATTTATTTATGATTTTTCGACTTATTTGACTTTTTCAATTTAGTTGCGAGTTAAAAAAAAATGCACTAATTCTCGTTATAGGTCAAAAAATCATAAAAATCGCTCCTCGCCGCTGATTTCGTGCCCGGCCGCTTACTGTAGATAACCTGTTTGTAAATATAACCTTAAACCTACAATATGGTACAAGATTATACGAACTATAAGTATTCTTAAATCGTGACGGCGACGGGCGCGCGGGCGTACCAGTAATTTAAATTTTCGATGACCTAACATTTTTAATCAAGGCTAATCTGAGTTACAAATAAGGCACAAGAGTCACGATTTAAAAACCAAAGGAAATACAATATTATTTATAAGTTAGTCAGTTGTGAAATGGCTAGGCACACTGACTGAATATAGCTGGTAATGGTGAAGTAATTTCAAGATAGTACTTGGGGCAAGCGCGGATCCACCGTTGTGGGCACGATGGGCATGCCCACAACCCCTAATAAACTTGTGACGTCACCCTTTGATGTCTACGAAATGGTTGCATTTCATGAAATAGAACATCGACCGCTGGTCACATCACGATGTGGTCTGGCCAGATCATTGAATAGATACTCAACTTTTGACGATATGAATTGTTAAACACACGAATACTTCATGTTGCGGCCAAACATGAATGATTATATCGTAAAATAGTTAGATTATCCAACGCTAGAGGCGTTGATGTAGCTTTGTTTTGGTTGTGCATTATGGCGGCAGCATACGACAAATTATACAAAGTACAAAAAGTCGATCAACTTTTGGAAAGCGACCAACTTGGAAGTAGCGCAGTTGGTCACAGTTCTAACCTAACCTAACCGGTTAGTTAAAAAAGGAATGCACTATATCGATCATGAGCGAGTTCATACTCTGACTCTCACTTGGCTGATTTTCGGTTGGTTGTGACCACAAACTTTTTTGAGGGCTGGATCCGCGCCTGACTTGGTGTCATTTTCGTATGACACGCAGGGAGGAACGTCCGTCACTATGCCGGTCCAGGTGGAGGGTTCTTTCGACACTTTGTTGTAGATTGTCCAGCTGCTGATTTTTGGGTCGTCTGGTTCGTATGATACTGTTTGTGGGTGAAATACTTAGAAGTTACAAGTTGTTAGCGCTTTAGAGGCGAGAAATTTTACACTTCACACTTTATTTGCTTTATTAGTCGATCGATGGCCGAGGAATGAGGACGACTGCGAGTGTGGTGCTGGGTTCCATCACCACATCGGTTTTTCCATTAGGAATTTATCAGTATCAGTCCCAGATTTGTACTCGGTCGGTGGCAATAGGCTCTCTCTCCCTATTACAGGAGACTTAAACATAGCAGGCAAAATGTGACTTCACTTTCGGGCATCCATGCGTAACGTTTATAATGTATTTATCTGACCGACAGAGCACCATGAAGTAGTCCGGGTCCTCACACTTGTCGCTGAGGACGTACCGACCTACTGCGCTCCGCCGTTCTGCAGCACGATGCTGAACCACAGGCAGCCCTACTAGTGTGTAGACGTAGAGAGTCCAACTGGAAGTCATTATCCATAGATAATAGAGTGCCAGGTAGACGCTCTTAAGTCAGGACCATAGGGCCTGGAAGTTAGAACAAAGCATCATCATCTTAGGATCAGGATCATCAGGACCTTTTATAAATTCGTCAGTTTTCAAATTCTTTCCTTTATACATAAAACCTTTTATAGCTACGGTACTGTACCGAGCAGCCTATTGGATAGAAAACTAGGTATATTGATAACAAAGATCAAATTAGTTTTAACCAATAGGTAGTTGAGATTGACATCAACCTTTCCAATGGCCTGGCCATTACAAAAAAAAAAAAACTGTCAGTTACTAATTAGGTCTGAAATGTAAAGAAGATGGCTGAATGTCATTCTATTCTGAGTGTGTGTGTTTGTGTGAATAAAGTTCTTAAGGAACAAATCTAACTTAGAGTGATGTATTCATGTATTAATTTCTAATTATTATAATTCTGTACCCTAATTGCGTAATACACGATTAATCTGAATCGTTTTTGCAATTTGCACGTCGGTTACAGAATTATAATCATAAGAATCATTACTACATCTCTCTTAGTTAGATTTGTTCCATAAGAACAAATCTTATATGGAATATTTCTTATGGAACAAATTTAACTTAGAGAGATGTACAGACTCCAGCACATCAACCTACTACAATCTGTATTTTCAACTTTATCACTGAAGCATAAGGTTCAAAGTTGATTGGGAAAATTTGACAGTTTCGGGTAGGTTGACCTGCTGGCGTCTGTACAGTTCAATTAAAAATACGGGTTAAATTTACGCTAGTTGAATAACTACACTTACATTAATCTCAACATCTGTTCAAAATGGGATCCATTTACGGCCACGCATACCTCCGCACGTTTTTGTACGTCGTTTTGCACTCAAGAAAGCACAACAGTGTCATTTCTGTTGTTAAGGTCTACGAATCCGCCTTTTGAGTTCCGACGTATTACGAACTCTGTGGCATACAATCGGTGCTTCATACACTAACTCAATTTACGTACGAGAAATGAGCGGCGCTACGACGCGGCGGGCGTGGACGTACGCCGCGTCGTAGCGCAGGCGAGACAGCTGACTGACTGGGATCAGGGGGGTGAGGGAGGAGTCGCGCGGAAGCGCTCGCGACCGGTCGTGCCACGTGAGGTGTTCCCCGCGCCCCCCTCCTGTGTTAAGACGCAAGGTTAACTACCGTAGCGGATAGGGTGAAATACTCTTGTGGGAAAAGGAAGATTTTTTTTTTTTAAGTTGGAATTTTCCATTGATTTTACGTTCTATAAATGAAACCAAACCACTGGTTTCAAGGATAACGGCGTTTACACTTACCCCTGTATATTTGTTATGATCGTGAATCATATTTTGATCAAGAAACCTGATACTGACGTAGAAATTGCAAAAAACGTAAGAAAATTTGAATTTCGCGGGCTAAAATTGCGGATCCACCTTAATGTTAATGTCATTCAAAGAGTTCAAGCACCGAGATTAGCTGATTGTGTATGTGAGGTTTGTGTTTGAAAATAAAAAGGAGGCATAATGTGAAGCTGTGTTCTTTTTTTAACTTTCCTGATGGAAAAATCAAGACCGTTACTTTTTTGGATGTAAAATCCAAAAAGTATGGATATATTGATACCTATGGTATTTTTGGATGTAGTATCCATTGAAACATCCGTCATATTGATATAATGTTCGTATAAAGTGTGTAGACTATGTTACCCGGACCATACCTAACATCGAACCGATTGACACCTCATTCTTGGGCACGCCACTATTGCGGCGATAAGTCCCCTCTTTGGGGAGTGGCTAGAGAGGCGCCACGGCGTCCTCACCTTCCGCCTAACGCAGGTCCTCACCGGACACGGTTGTTTCGGGAGGTTCCTGTTCCGTATCAGGCGGGAGGAAACGCCCGGGTGTCATCACTGCGTGGATCGCCCGGAGGACACGGTTGAGCATATGGTGGAGGTCTGTCCGGCTTGGGCAGAGCATCGCCGTGTCCTCGTGGAGGCGATCGGCGGCGGGGATCTCTCGCGTCCGGCCCTAGTCCAGGCCATGGTACGGAGCGAGAGGGCATGGGAGGCCGTCACCTCCTTCTGCGAAGCAGTAATGCTCGCGAAGGAGGAGGCAGAACGCGTGAGGGAGAGGCAAATTTCGCGCCCTCACGCCCCTAGCCGCCGCAGGAGACGCCCTGGGCGTCGGGAATCGCAGGCCGATTCCCGGCCACCGTAGGCGCGGGCTTGTGGACGGTGAGCAATGGGTAGCTCGCCGTCCGATAAGGACCAGGCCCGGGTCGACGGCGCGTTGTGCTCCACGCGCGCCTCAAAGAGATGTCAGCACAACGGAAGGGGTCCGATAGGACCGATGCCTGCCGGGGTTGCGGGAAAGTCCGAAAGGGATACCGTGGCCCCTGGCAACGTAAAGGCAACGGAAGGAACACGGGTGGGTTTTAGTCAGTAAGAGTCTGACACGCCCTCCCGCTCCACCCAGAGCGGGAGAAGTTATTTGATAATTTCCCACCCAAAAAAAAAAAAAAAAAAACACCTCTTTCTCACCAGATGAGTAGTTTAGGCGCTACGGTGGAGCACACGTAAATAGAAACACCTACTTTTTGGCTTTGCCGTAATCGGGTAAAAAAATTGGCCGTCTGTTGCGTATATGCTACAGGTCCTATTTGTTATTTTTTTTAGAAATTCTAGAGGTACAATTTTTTCAATGGAAGTTCTAAGTAAAACAATTTGGGTACTAACCATGAAATTTCAAAAAAATCTACTAATGCCGCCGTCTGCGGAGAGTGTCGCCGTTGAACCTCACAGTCAGCAGTTGACCACTAGATCCACAAGATGGAAATTATTTCCATTAAAATCAAGTAGAAATATGCTCATACTTACTTTTAACTGCTGTATCTTTTGCAGCTATAGATTTTCTCTTTAGCCATCAAGCGCAATCTCAAATCTGTGCAATCTAGGTTCTCCAAAACATTTACTATCTGGTTAACGATTATACGAACCTCTATATGTACTTGATTTTGTACTTTCAACCTTACTACTTATGATTTATGATCGGTTTCTCATTACTCTTAAAAACATCTCTCATCAATCAATGGATTCTCGTCATTCTGGATAGTTATAACAAAATTGGGGAGTGAAGGTTTGGTATTGAGCACATATTCGGGGAAGGTTGCTAAGGTTGCAGCATCTGGAATTTTTGGAGTAGGTAACTTGGGTTCTAATTTAAAAATTGGTTCCTTATACAATGATTCCGGAAAGAAACTCAGTGATTCTGAAATGCATTCTTTAAAAATATTCTTTGGGGTGCATGTTTTCAAACTTTGCAAACGGCTTCATTATTTTGTCTTTCATTGAAACTTAGAAATGGATAACGTCATTCTTGATAGTTGTAACAATATTGGCGAGTGAAGGTGTGGTATTGGGCACATATTCGGGGAAGTTGGCTTGGGCAACCGTTGGCAGTTGGTGGGAACTAGAAATGTTTAGAAAATAGTCTAGTTTTTTGGTGTAAGTGAAAATATAGTGGGGTAGGTATGATAGTTGCTTCACCTGGCAGTGGAATTGGTTCTGGATATCCGCGAGATTTATCCGCTATTTTGTGAGAGCTGCGTTCTCTTCTGAGTTTATTCTGAAAACAAAATAATAAAACCTTTTTAGGGTTCCGTATCTCAAAAGGAAAAACGGATTGCCTGTACGTTGCCAGGGGCCACGGTATCCCTTTCGGACTTTCCCGCGACCCCGGCAGGCATCGGTCATAGCGGACCCCGCCAGTTCTGCTGACATCTCTTTGAGGCGCGCGTGGAACATAACGCGCCATCGACCCGGGACTGGTCCTAATCGGACGGTGAGCTATTTGCTCACTGTCCACAAGCCCGCGCCTACGGTGGCCGGGAATCTTGCTAGCTAGCTAGGAGCGAGAGGGTGTGAAATTTGCCTCTCCTTCACGCGTTCCGCCTCCTCCTTCGCGAGCATTACTGCTTCGCAGAAGGAGGTGACGGCCTCCCATGCCCTCTCGCTCCGTACCATGGCCTGGACTAGGGCTGGACGCGAGAGATCCCCGCCGCCGATCGCCTCCACGAGGACACGGCGATGCTCTGCCCAAGCCGGACAGACCTCCACCATATGCTCAACCGTGTCCTCCGGGCGATCCACGCAGTGATGACACCCGGGCGTTTCCTCCCGCCTTATCCGGAACAGGAACCTCCTGAAACAACCGTGTCCGATGAGGACCTGCGTCAGGCGGAAGGTGAGGATGCCGTGGCGGCTCTCTAGCCATTCCTCAAAGAGGGGACTTATCGCCGCAATTGTGGCGTGCCCATCATCGTATACTCTCTTGTTTGAAATAAACCTGTATTTATCAGACAATATAAAATATTTTCCAAAAATTGAAACGCAATGTGGTAGCTTATTAGATAACCTATGTGCTGAGATAAAAATATTTTCTTAGACTGCAATAATAACCGTGCTCTTCAAACTTTTGGTGGTTCAATGGCTACCACTCCACTTAATGATTCTAATTTTGTAAATACATACACACATCAACACGGTCTAGGGATATTTTTAAAAAAGCGAATTACTCTCATTGTGTTAATTATTTATATGACATGTATATATTTAAAAGATACGTTATTTAATATTCTACCATTTTTTAATAATGGTTAAGGTACTTCGATTAAAATTTCAGGATTTTATGGAAAAAAAATGAAGCATAGACGGAAACCGTATATGAATTAACTTTTAATTTATGAGTAAAAACTGAAAAAAATAGAAAAATCATTTAATTTGTGTTTATAAACTTGAAGTTAGTAGTCTGAGAAAGCGCCCATGATGTTCATAACACATCGGCAACGATTCGGCATGCTCAGAACAAGGTTGTCAATGTCTTGCTGCGGAATATTGTCCCATGTCCTTCTGAGGTGCGCAAAAAGTTGATCTTCTGTAGCCAGATTTTCAGGAACTTCCTTCAGAGCTCTTCTTTGCAGCATATCCCACGCATGCTCAATGGGATTTAGATCTGGCGATTGAGCAGGCCAGTCTAAGGCCCTAACATTGTGTGTATGTAACCAAGCTGCTACCGTTCTCGCCGTGTGTGCCCGGGCATTGTCGTGCATGAGCAGGAAATCTTGCCCCATTTGTGTTCTGTGGGGCAAGATTACGGGCCCCAGCACCTGTTGGACGTATCGTTCTGCCGTCATATTGCCCCGCACCCAAACGAGATCCGTCCGTCCTCCAAGACGAATTCCTGCCCAAACCATAATTTTTCCTCCTTGGTATGGGTGAACTTCCTGAGGGTTCTGAAGACGGCTCCATCGTCCAGGAACTCGCCAAACACGCGTCCTTCGTGAATCTGGATGGAAGCCGAACCTGGATTCATCCGTGAACAGCACATTGGACCATTGCTCACGGCCCCAGTCCACGTGGTTCCGAACCCATTCTAATCGTCGTCCACGATTGCCTCTTCGTAAAGGTGGGACCCGGAGTGGTCTACGAGAGCGTAGATTGCTTTCATGCAGTCACCTTCTTACAGTTTGGTCACTCACAAGCACTTGGTGTTCCACTCGCAGCCTTTGGACCAATTGAGTCGCCGTTGCATTTGGTTGAGCTCGCGCAGTAATTTGCAAAAATCGATCTTGTCTGGGGGTAGTGATGCGACTTGGCCCCCGGTGCCTCTCCGCTACTTCACCTGTGGCACGATAGCGTGTCCACAATCTTGAAATTACATTTTGGTGGGTCCCTATGGCCTCAGCAACATTACGCTGAACAGACCCAGCTTCCAGCATTCCCACAGCTCGTAACATCTCCGCCCTCGTCAAATGTTGGCGTTGCATGGCTAACAACAACCTAACAATACCTCAATTTTAACTTTATCTTTCGTTTAAAAATGAAAAAAAACTGTAACTAAACGTAATTCGTATTGTTTTCTAAATTTCGCACAAATGAAAATTCCCTCTCCTACACATCAAGACATTTTTATGCCACCGAAACAAAAGAATTTTCAAAAATTTGAATTTGGAATTAGTCTGAGATAAATTACAAACAAATCGGTGTATGAAAGATTACAATGCGGCCAGTACTTTTCGAGTTATTTAATTGAGTATGAAATATCCCTAGACCGTGTTGATGTGTGTATTTGTTATGTCATAAAAAATCATATTTTGATCAAGATACAACCTGACACTTACCTGCGAATTGCAAAAAACATAAGAAAATTTGAATTTCGGGGGCTACAACCATACATAAAGGAATATGGACTCCCAACTCGATGGATGATAAAGTAAAACTTAGCAATTCGCGACGCGACATCGGTTATTGTTATACCGTGTAGTTTTCTTAGAAATTTTATTTTTCGACTCGCTTCGCGCTAGTCTGCACGAGGCTTTATGAAAGTAGGTAGGTAGTTATTCTGTGTCACACACAGCCGTCATACTATTTGCATATTTTTCTATACGATAAAACCTTAGTACGCTTAACTATGGTTTCCCTAACTGTCTCGCCTTCTCTCGCATCAGTATGTTTTGATTGAAGTTGCAATTTTAAAATATGTCAAAGCAGTTTGTGTTTTAATAAAATTAACATTAGGCCGACAAACTACAGCCTGATTCAAACTAAATGGCGGCTCGGAACATGAGGCGAGTCGCTGCGCAGTAACGAATTCATTGTGTCAGCGGGAGTGAGGGGGGAGGTGCTGTGCTTCCCGCACCCGGCGGGGCGAGCACAGGCGTACCCAAGACGTCTGTTAATCCAACAAATTTATCTTAAATGCTAGCACGGGTGACATAAATCTAGAGGCATTCGTTGCTGATAATTTCTTGACTGTGACATAACTTCTTGAAGTTGGGACCTATATAAATGTCTTATTTGCTGCTACGGGCACAACCATTTTGTCACAAATCTCAAATTTTAACGGAAGACTAAGAAAAAATTAAAAAATTGAAAAAAAATTAATTGCGCTGCTAATTATTCTCTATACCAAATTCGCACTTTCTCTCGCTCTCTATCGAATTAGAAGAAGACAGAGGCAAGTATGCAGCCGCGTTAAAGAACTTCTGCTGAACAGACCCAGCTTCCAGCATTCCCACAGCTCGTAACATCTCCGCCCTCGTCAAATGTTGGCGTTGCATGGCTACAATACCTCAATTTTAACTTTATCTTTCGTTTAAAAATGAAAAAAAACTGTAACTAAACGTAATTCGTATTGTTTTCTAAATTTCGCACAAATGAAAATTCCCTCTCCTACACATCAAGACATTTTTATGCCACCGAAACAAAAGAATTTTCAAAAATTTGAATTTGGAATTAGTCTGAGATAAATTACAAACAAATCGGTGTATGAAAGATTACAATGCGGCCAGTACTTTTCGAGTTATTTAATTGAGTATGAAATATCCCTAGACCGTGTTGATGTGTGTATTTGTTATGTCATAAAAAATCATATTTTGATCAAGATACAACCTGACACTTACCTGCGAATTGCAAAAAACATAAGAAAATTTGAATTTCGGGGGCTACAACCATACATAAAGGAATATGGACTCCCAACTCGATGGATGATAAAGTAAAACTTAGCAATTCGCGACGCGACATCGGTTATTGTTATACCGTGTAGTTTTCTTAGAAATTTTATTTTTCGACTCGCTTCGCGCTAGTCTGCACGAGGCTTTATGAAAGTAGGTAGGTAGTTATTCTGTGTCACACACAGCCGTCATACTATTTGCATATTTTTCTATACGATAAAACCTTAGTACGCTTAACTATGGTTTCCCTAACTGTCTCGCCTTCTCTCGCATCAGTATGTTTTGATTGAAGTTGCAATTTTAAAATATGTCAAAGCAGTTTGTGTTTTAATAAAATTAACATTAGGCCGACAAACTACAGCCTGATTCAAACTAAATGGCGGCTCGGAACATGAGGCGAGTCGCTGCGCAGTAACGAATTCATTGTGTCAGCGGGAGTGAGGGGGGAGTACTGCGCAGCGAGAAGTTAACTTCCGAGCCGCCATTAAGTTTGAATCGAACTATAAATATACGTACATAAGATTTATTTAGGCTCCATGCGGCTTCTCCATTTTTAACATTGAAATAATAAAATTTGCCAGGAAAGCTTTTTGAAGGACACAATACCCACCCGCTCTTCAATTTCATATTTCTTTTCTTTCTTTCGCTCATTATAATCGCAATAATCCTAGCTAATTTATTAATAATTTTAGACAGTAAGTGTGTTAAATTGATCGAAAGTTATTGGAAAGTATGAAAACACGTTAATTATAAAACTATACAGACACTAATTAATCACAGCGGATTCGCGGGACAAAAATCATGTCCACAGATTAATTAATCCCATTTTTTAGGCTTTGGGTCCAAGTCTTTGAGCCTTGTCTTTTTATGACCTATTTGTTTTGATTCGACTTTTTCGATTTGTTTTGGCAACGGGCAACTGCGTGTCATCGGACACGCAGTTGCCCGTTTTTTTTAATGATGCCAGTCGATAGTTTCTACCTACCTAAGGATGAATGATGTGGAAAGAGAGAGTAGGGGGGCGTTTTCCCAGCAGTGGTACAATGGCGTAAAAAAATAAGGTTATACCCTATTCACAGCATCACAACTAGTGTCCTCGTCATCATCGATCAGCTGAAAGAGGTCTACTGCTGAACATAAGCCCTAAACATCGCCACAACGACGGGTGCTGTGCTTCCCGCACCCGGCGGGGCGAGCACAGGCGTACCCAAGACGTCTGTTAATCCAACAAATTTATCTTAAATGCTAGCACGGGTGACATAAATCTAGAGGCATTCGTTGCTGATAATTTCTTGACTGTGACATAACTTCTTGAAGTTGGGACCTATATAAATGTCTTATTTGCTGCTACGGGCACAACCATTTTGTCACAAATCTCAAATTTTAACGGAAGACTAAGAAAAAATTAAAAAATTGAAAAAAAATTAATTGCGCTGCTAATTATTCTCTATACCAAATTCGCACTTTCTCTCGCTCTCTATCGAATTAGAAGAAGACAGAGGCAAGTATGCAGCCGCGTTAAAGAACTTCGTTCCAAAAACCCGTTTACTATGTCACACTATAAAGTCGCAACAGGAAAGACATGTCGTGCCTCTAGATTATGTCACATCACACATGGTTGACCCGTGCTAGCATATAAGACACGGTTTTATCGCGCAAACTGTGATAAAATGTCTGACTTAAGTCATGTCACAGTAGGCCGTGCTCGCCCCGCAGCCGTCAGCCGATTCCTGCTACCTTCACCAGCCCCCTAATTACGTAACACACGATCAATCACAATTTGTTTTATTGTGACCATGGAAATATAAATATCTATGATTGTGACGTGACAGTTCAACAACATTCATTGCGCTATTTACGTTGTTGAGCAGACAAATTTTTCGAACATATGAACCAATGGATTAGCAATATCCTTCAAAATGATTAGGGTGCTGATCTACTCACGCTGCGCCGTCCGGTATGCAGTCACCAGTCAAGAACTTTCGGTACCATCAGCACACCAATGGCGTAACAAACTTTCTTCTTTCACAATCCGAAGGGTTTTGTAAGAAATTCCTAATCCATTGCTCCATATGTTTGAATAATTTGTTTGTTCGACGCATTGAGGTTCTTTGATCTCAATAGTTCTACTTTTAGGGCTCAACTTTGTAAACAACTCAATGAATGTTATCATTGTCCAAATGAAAAGCGTTAGTGTTACGAAACCCTACTGCGAGCAATCTGCCCCATCCAGAGACGTAATAAAACAGGATAAATATTTAACAAACATGAATATTTTATGGAACATCATTAGACGACTATATTGAGATATTTGCAAACATGTTGGACCAATTAACACAAATTCACAAAATAAGTAAGTACAAATTGTTTTTAGTTTAGGTATACAATACAACACTTATTAATAGTTCCCACGTTATATTTAGTATAAAATCCGAAGTAAGATCGACCTTCACCCATTTTACAGGATGAAAATGTTTTTTTATCATATTATATACAGAATGGATTTTTGGAATGGGGCAGTAAGGGCAGCCACCTTAACCGTTGTAGCTACAGGAAAACGGTCTTAGCAGACTGTCCTTAACATTTTGAAACATTTTGATGTGCATTCACAGGTTTTGAAAAAAAAAACGGTCTGCAAGAAAATGGGCAGCTTTCATAAAAACTTTTTTTGGTGCAAATCGATGCTGTTTCTTATAATGATCAAAAAACTCTATTGGACCAACTGAGGTTCGAGTACTCGAAAATCGCAAAAAACGTTTCCCATACATTTTGTAGGAAAACTACTTTTTACGATGGATAGACTGGCCGAAAATAAAGAAATAATGGTATTTCAAATTTTCAAGTCTATCCATTATAAGTAAGTTGTTTTTTCTTCCTACCTAAAGTATGGAAAAAGTATTTTTTGAGATTTTCGACCTTTCTAGTAATCAAACCTCAGTTGGTCCAATAGAGTTTTTTAATCCTTATAAGAAACAGGATTGAATGGCATCAATAAGTTTTTGAGAAAAATGCCCATTTTTTGTTGACTGTCAAAATCTGTGAATGCAGATCAAAATGTCTTAAAAAGTTAAGGACAGTCTCTTAGACCGTTTTCCTGTAGCTACAATGGTTAAGGTAACTACCCTTACAGCCCATCTCAAAAATCCACCCTGTATAATATGTTTACCTACGAATATATTATTGCAAATGCGTTGTAATTAAGCATGTTCATGGCTATAATTAATTAAAAATACTGTAAATAATTCGATTCAAATTAAATTAACAGTTAGGTTGCCCTCCTTTTAATGGTCCTAACCTAATTCACCTGATTATAACGAGCAACCAGGTAATAGGCGGAAAAGGTTAAGCAACCTAACTGTTACATGTTCTGTATGCTACACTTTCATTTGGAATCTAACTCAGTTGATAAACACGCCAGTGAAAAAAAATATGAACATATTTAAAGTAGGCAACCCATTTGCAATATATTTGTAGACTTTGACTGATAAAATTTAAATTTAATTTTCTTCCTTTAAACGATGGTGAAGGTCTATCTTACTTCGGATGTTAGACTAACTGGAATATAATAGCAAAACATGTCAAAACAACCATATAATAGAAAAACTTGTCGAAAAACATAATAATTATATTAAACATCGAGATTTCTGTTCTATACCTTAGATAAACCTAGGATGAATTCTCTAAATGATAGTGAAAACCGCATTAAATCTATTGTGTACATAAATAAACAGAACTAAGCGCACACATAGAAAGACACGAAAATCGACTTTGTTTTATACATTTTTTTTATTACTTGTAGTAATAAATACTAATAGTACCTACTAATTTGCTGTACTAAATAATAATAAATAATAATATTATATACTTACTTAAATATGATTATCTCAGAGACATGCGAAAAGCTTAAACATATTAATTATTATATTAATTATTTGTGTATGTAATTTAGAAGAAATAAGCGCAAAAACATACGAAAAGCGTATTTGTTTTATACTATTTATAGATATAGATTGAAATAATTTTATTTACATTAAGGAGATATTTATATCAATATACTTACAACTTTAATAAACTTCCAACTTGCGGGTCGAAAAATCCGATGCTACAACACTTGATTAGCATACCTAAATCATGACCCGCCGCTCGCAATTCTTAAGAATATTCGCTCAAAGCATTACCTTTATCGTTCCCTCTAATAGCCTTACCAGTGCAGTTAGAAACTACACACAAATATCACAGTTTCCGCTCAATATTTTCTATCATTTGCACATAATCAGGTACTGTTGAAATACAATGCTTTGCTTAAGTATCTCCATTAAATGCGACAGTAAGGTAATTTAGTAGATTAGGGTGAATTGGTGCTCTCCGCACCATCCTGGAAACTGTTTGCATTATTATTAAACGGTGCTCCAAGCCCATACAGATGACCACTGGTGCTTTCAATATTACCATCAAAGAATATCTGTAAAAAAAGGATTATTTTTATTAGCATGCAAATATCCTGGGTTCTAATGAAATACCAGGCATAAAACATACACAAGACATCCAGTAAATGAACAGAAACATACTTCTTTGATTTTGAAAAATGCCATTCCTGTGAGATGTGAATCAGATCCAGCTTGATGCTGAGGTCCTACTCGACGCAGTTCCAACTGGTCAGCTACTTCTTGTAGACCACCTTTTAAGTTCTTGCATAACTTCATCAAGTACTGTAAATAAGTTAGTAACACCATAAATAAGTAAAGGGTCATGATCATGACAATGTATTTCAGATTATAATTAATACTTACTTTCACATCGTAAACGGTAGGAAAATACAATCTGAGAGTTTCAAAGAAGTCAGTTTCTTCCTGAGGCAGATTCTGATCAGTTAGGATTTTAAGCAAATATCCAAAATCATAACCAGAATGAAAACTCAACCACTTGATATTATCCATTAGCACAATACCTAAAATGAGTAAGTGAAAATAATTAGTAAATTCAATAATGAAGTAGAAGTAATGGTGTATTACTTGGAGGAAAGAATTTTAAATGACCTGAAGTCATCAGGAGTTCAGCAAATTCTAAAGGTTCAATGCCATGCTCTTCGTGTTCTCTGAATTGGAGACCAGAATTTTGTAGCAGATCAATTGAGTCTTGCGCATACATATCTTCTCTGAAAACAAAAATTTATATCATGACTACTGTACGTTCAACGGAATTAGACACAAAACAATTAATCATTATCATACTCGCAGCGATAGCCCAGTGGTGTGACTGTCAGACTGCCAAGTTATAGGTCTCGAGTTCGAACCCAAGACACGCACCTCTGACTTTTCGGATTCATGTGCGTATTGTATAATTATCACTTGCTTCAAAAACGGTGAAGGTAAACATTGTAAGCCTGCTGCTTGAGAGATATTTCTCGACACCATGTGAAGCCAAGTCCGAGGCCCATGGGCGGCTTTAAAACTGATACCAGGTAAGTCACTAACCACACGAAATAAGAAGAAGATTATCATCATCGTACTTACTGCAAGTTGAACTTAAAATTAAATTGCCAAGTGGTGCAGCCTGGTGGGGTTTTGCCATTTTCATCCATAAATGTAAGACCTAACTGTATAATCCTTAAAAGGTCCACGTTACATCTGGAAACATGATAGATTTAAGAATATAACTAGCAATGACAGATAGATAGAATATGCCTTATTGTACACCAAAATTCAAAAAAGCTCAGTTAGAAAACCATTGAGAGCGTTTATACAGAAAGTGGGCAACGTCGCAAATAGCTGTCAAATATTTCGCTGTTTTGATTAATTTGGCAATATTACTGTATGGAAATATGAAACGTGGCTAACTAGTGAACTAAAATATTGATTAAGACATGCAATAGTTAATATTTAGTTTTAGATGTAAATAAAAGTATTTGGAAACTTTCCAAATGCCTTTTTTACACCTAAAACGGTTACAACATCAAATTCAGTGTTATAATTGCAATTCATTATTAATATTCTCGTTCGCTAGTTATTTCTATACTAGTGGAGCGCCTGGGGGTTTTGACCTCGGACTTCTGTAACATTAAATGAACTTTTAAGATTGAGGTGGGGTTTTGTTTTTTATACTATAAATTGCAATGTTTACCAAAAACTTTTTGTGCTTTTGTTTTTTTGGGTTGAAAATGCTTTTTCGATCGCTTCAGTAGGGTACCCGTTTTCAAGAAAAGTGCGACCGGGGCTAGCGTCCTCAATTATTAAGATAAAGAAATTAAAATGGTATTAAAATGAAAGCTTGCTGTTATTTTACTAACAAATATGGATGATAATCTGAAATAAATGATTTATTTATTTATTATTTATTAAAAGATGCGTTACTGAATGGGCCACAATACTGTAAAAACAATATGGAATAATGTTTATACCACCCTGTATTTTTGACCTTACCTATTCGTTGTTGCTAGAGTTGTTGCGGTCTTACGAAACTGTCCTTAATTTTTTGATTCTGGATTCACAGATTTTGAAAAAATAAAGCACAGAGCAAGAAAAAAGGCCATTTTCACTAAAACTTTTTTGATGCCTATCGATCCTGTTTCTTATAAGGTTCAAAAAAGGCTGCGGGTCCAACTGAGGTTTGAGTATAAAAAAGTCAGAAATCACAAAAAGCTAGGAAATAAGATTTCAACTTATTTTTTTATGATGGAAAGACTGACCGCTAAAACAGTAAAAAATCGCAAAAAAGCTTTTCCTATACAAGTTATAACGTCCTTAATTATTTGAGGATTTATTTTTCGCGGAATGTTAGTAATCATAAGCAGAAAACTACCTAAATTCTGTTCTCAAAGCAAATAAAATTATAACATTGTTTGCTAGCTCTGCTTGTGAGACCGGCCGAAAGTGCAGGTGCTGTGCCAAGGCCCCTGATGAGGCCGAGAGTGATGACCAGGAATGCGCGTTCGCTGCATGCTGGTGGTCAGGATACCCGTTTTTTTATGCCGTGGGTGTTGGCTGTCTGTGTGAATCGCCTCACGAAAGCTTGCGGGAGTAATGATGATGACGTCACGCTGAAGTAGTTGCACGAAGGCTGCGTTGACGTTAATACTCGGGGTCACCAATTTAGAGGTATGAGGAGCAGGCTGTAAAATTCACTCATCCTCTTTGAAAAAGGAGGACCGTCCGACCAGACGGGTGTCGTGTCTGGCGGCGAACGATTGATGTCGGATAGTCTTAAATATGTCGTTTTCGCGGTAAACTCTTATTGCGTGATGCAGGATTTGTGTGACGTCAGGATTTTTGACTTAATTTGGATATACAACAATATTCTACAACTTATTATGTATTATACTTAATACATAATAAGCTATAGAATACTTTGAATCTTTTTTTTTTTTGTCAATGTATTAATTTTTTATAAACTTTTATATATATATATATATATATATTAGTAGCTAAATTATTATTACATTTTGAATTTTTAAATTTCATTCACTTACTGAAATCCGAGGTTTTCATGTTTTTAACGTTTCAGGCACTCCACTCAATCAATCTGCCTAACTATGTTGGGGTCGGCTTCCAGTCTAACCGGATGCAGCTGAATACCAGTATTTTACATGGAGCAACTGCCTATATGACCTGGAGGTCATATAGGCAGTAACTGCAACGCAGTAACTGGGTAATACGATACCCCTTGGTAAGACTGGTTGTCAGACTTTCAGGTTTCTGACGACCCGTAACGACTGTCAAAGATCCACGAATGACTGCGGGGACCAACGGCCGTGCTTTCCGAGGCACGGAGGAGTGTCGGTATGTAAAGATGGTCACCCATCCGCGGACGGTAGGTTAACCTGATAGATCGACCCGTGCGGCTGTTATTACTTAGCCACGATCTTCCAGGCACTCCACTATACAATAATATTGCCAAGTTAATCAAAACAGGTAAATATTTGACAACTATTTGCAACATTGCCAACTTTTTGGATGAACGCTCTTAATATTCAGGATAATACAACTGTAACAGCGATGTCTTCCAGACAACTGTTGGATAGATGGGGAAACAATACAGGGTGTTTGATGCATCGTGTGTCAAATTGAAATGGTCGAATGTAGGGGTCATCTGCTATCAGATGACCCCTTCAGTCAACCATTTCAATTTGGCACACGATGCACCAAACATCCTGTATATTAACTAAGAGGGTAGTCTGTGGTGTACTGAAATTAACATATCTTAAGTATTACTAATATACCAGCAACAAGGCTCAAAATCAATAGATCAAATTACTAAAACTATTTCAAGTTCAGCGTGTGTGTGTGAGTTCAGTGTTTCAGTTTTAAAGTAGTACCAACTAAGTAGTGCAACTTCAGTTTTTTTAAGTTATATTGAGAATAGGATACCTCAACAGCTGATATTGATAGTCAGCAGTAGACCTGAATTCACCAATTGGTCTTGCCACTACTCCAGGGAATTCAGTATCCATGGCCACCCAGTGATACTTCTGCACGATCTAGTGATAAAGGTGTGTTAGTTTCACTTTTAAAAATTAAGTACTAGAAGCTAAGTTACACTAATGTAAATCAACGAAGAATTCATATTTCTAGGGAAATACAGATTGCACCTGTCTAATAACATGAAACTCTTCATGCAGATTATGATTCCAAACATTTTTGATGTTAATGGGGGAATCATCTTTAATGACACCAGATAAAATGTATCCATAATTAGCTGAAGGCATTTGTAAATTGATTAATTACTCCAGAAAGAATGAAATTGAAATTATATTATTATTGTACAAACAAAAGTACAACAATACAAATTCTACCACAGACCACCACAGACTACATTCAGTACAGAGCACAGACAGACCACAGAATATAAATACGCACAGACTAACTAAATACCTTTTTGTATTATTTTTTATTTCAATTTATCAGAAGAGCTTTCATTAACAGATCCGATTTTTAAAGTGTTATACATGCAGATCGTTGAACTCAATTCATTCTAGAAGAGATTTTCTTGCTGGGGTAACTGTGAAATCTCTGTGTTCTGTCAATTTTCCTTACAAGAACTAAATGACATGATCCGTCGTGCTCTTGTCACCGCCGGAGTGCCAGCTGTTTTAGAACCCAATGGCTTGGCACGCGACGATGGGAAGAGACCAGACGGAATGACCATAATGCCTTGGAAGGTAGGTAGGCCTTTGGTGTGGGATGCAACGTGTGTCGACACCCTTGCGGAAAACCTCAAACGGCGCAAATACTCCAATCTAATTGGGACTTATATGTTTGAGCCGTTTGGGGTTGAAACACTAGGGCCATGGGGTCCGAGTGCCCACTTAGTTTTTCAAGACATCGCCAAGCGGCTGGTCGACTCTTCACGTGACCAGAGGGCTGGCCTATTCTTTGGCCAAAGAATCAGCATTGCCATTCAACGTGGCAATGCTGCCAGCCTTTTGGGCACTTTTCCTGTTGACAGTGATGCGGACGAATTTTTTGATGCCCTATAATAATGCCCCCCCCCCCTTGTTTATATACTTGTACATATTATTATTATTTTAAGTCTGTTTTTAAATCATGTAAATACGTTTGTGTAAATAAATAAAGTATCTAGAACTAGAGATTTCAACATGTTTTCTTGTGAATGTTTCGCCAGTGCAAACGCACAGTGACGCAAAGATTTTAAAAAATCCGTAGTACGACCCTGAAATGTACGTAGAAATCCGAAGACAGCCTTTGAAAAAGCCTGTAAAAGATTGATATAACATCAATCGACAAAGATAAATGGATTTTTTTTAAATCTATAAGCAACATCTCTTGGAGCTGGATTGCCTTTCATAGTTATTAGTTGAAATTGAAAACCAAATAAATCTTCAGGAAATAGGACCAAGACAAAGGGGCGGTACACACGAGCGACTGGAAAAAGCCGCAGTGCGGTCTCGGTCTTTTACATTTTTAATCTATGCCTACCTTTATTAAAAAGTACTCTGTGTCTATGCCAGTTTATTGAAACAGAATTTTGAGCAAGACGTCACTAACGCAATCATAGACAAATCTCTAAACATTATTGTAATCTGTGAACTACTCTCTCTCTCCCGTTAAAAAATGTGGATTAAATTGAATAAATTTCTCATTAATGTTCCGTTAATTGTTGTTACAAATGTAGGATATTAAATTTGAGAAATATTTGTTCAAGTGGTATCAGTCATCAGTATATTATTATCGAGGTAAAGTTGTTTTGTCTACGTTGTTATTTATTATAGTTTTAATAATCGTTTATTTCTTGTAACTGTAAAAAAATATCGTGTTTTGATGTGATGACCAGTTAGAAAGTGATTAATAATTTTGTTTATGATCTACTGCCACTATCCGGTGAAGGCTTTTATGGTAATCATAAAATGTGTAGGTGGTTTAGTTGTTTTGGGATTGTTCGTTCTAAAATGGCTGTTACGAATTTTGAATCATTGCGGCAAATACTGTGAAGTGAGAAAAGTATACAATAAATTGGGGCTATCAAAGTTTTCACTCAGTGGTATGTGCTATGTCAGAGATGCACCAATAATTTTCACTAAGCAACACATCAGGCTTTCCCCTTGCAGGAGCATAAATTACGCACACAAGCATACCGTGTGTGAAAGTATCGTATTAATAAATATATCTTTCTAATAAAATAGAAACAGGCAATATTGCTATTGTAGCAAACATTCTAGTCTCACAACTTGATTGAAATCTGTTTATTTAAATGTAAAACTATAAATTTAAATAAACAAGTGGATGCCTGTTTTAATGATAATAATATAATTAAATACAGTTATCATAATTTTCCTCTTTTTATAAAAGAAGTAACTCAATTACTATCAAGAAACAAAAACATGCCTTTATGTTAATTAAAATAATCATATTACCCTTTGTTAAAGTAACCTTTGTAAAAAAAATCAGAGAGGTCTAGAAAATAGAGTATAAAACAATTAATACTAGAAGTAAGTAAATGTTTTTTCTGAAAATACATTTATAACTAGCTTTGGTAACATGTAAATAAATGAGTCACTAAAAATTAAAACAATAATTACGTGTTCATCTTTAAAATTCTCAAGAGAAAACTTAATATTTTCTCATAATATTGGGATTTAGAAGGATGAACTCATGTTTGATTTTATTTATAAATCCAATAATACCAGTCGATTTCAAACTTCTTAAAACTATAACAAGTAAACATTATCATTGCACCTATTAACTCCAGCCTCTTGCCATCTCTCAATTTATTTGATGTCAGCAAAGCATATTTTCTTCCACAAATTTCTCAGTCAATAGTTCCAAAGGCATTTCTTCTTTCACATAACTGATTCATTATTTCTGTGGATGGCGATCCACATATGAATTCACCCACAGCCTTAATTTTTTAAAATTATAAAGTATTTCTAGCATTTCATTCTACTACAAAACTTATTATTTAACTTGGCTTGGCACTGTATTTATGACTTGATAAAACATCGAGATTTCTTTATTAAACGTAAGTTTAATATTTTATTCACACAAACATTCCTGAATAAATTAAAAAAATAATGGGGAAATCGGCATCAAAAATTTAGGAGAAGAACGAGGTCACACAGACAGACACGAAAAGCGACTTTCATTTATAATAATTATAGATATCCATGAATATGACCAATATTGAAGCAAATTCTTATCATAAACTGAAAACTGTCACATAAATCATCTTTCTGGAGTTTAGATAAGATTGCTGAGATCTTATTTGGCTCAATAGCTCAGTAGTATGGATATTGAACAATAAAATACATTTGTTTTAATATAAATAAATTTCCTTATACTCAAAATTGTACTGCAAATTAAAAACAAATACTCAAATTTAAAGGACAAGTTTATTAGTGAATAATGTTAATAATCAAAACACAGTCACAGTTTGGTCTCAATAAAGTGTAACCAATTCTTGATAATTTCATACAATTATTTGTAAGCGATCATGTACAGGAAGTCCAGTAAAGCAGGTCTGTGCCTATTTGGTCCACTTACTCAAATTAATTTATTATATTAGTGTCACATTTAGTGAGTTGCATACAAATGAAGAGTATCGAAGAGTGCCTTAAATGTTGGAACAGGTCCGGTGAATGGATTCGATTTTCTTTTGTGCTGATTACTTTTTAAATAGAGTATTGTAAAATGGATTTCAAGTATTTTTTGTACTATGTGGCTTTTATAAACTAAAAATCATATGTTTGTTGTT
Organism: Xanthia icteritia; assembly: GCA_949128155.2. Lineage (NCBI taxonomy): Eukaryota > Metazoa > Arthropoda > Insecta > Lepidoptera > Noctuidae > Xanthia > Xanthia icteritia. The sequence continues at coordinate 23,283,499 of OX421931.1, forward strand.
CTGAGTTGTTAAACCAGCCCATCACTGACCCATGACGGATGTGTTCACCAATCTAATCTTTTATGTTGTACAATTTCTGTTATTGTTTTATTTGATGCAGAGCTTCCATTTTAATTTTCAGTGCAAAACTATTTCTTTTTTAAGGACATAAGTGTGCTTATAATAGTTAAGACTCTCCTCCACTTTGTTTCTTCTCTGTTCTAGTACAGATTCAGGAGCAACTTAAAAATATTAAACTCCATTTACATAAAAAATGCTGCAGCCCCAGTCCCCACCCCTTGGACCATAAATTGTAAATTGATCAAGGGTGTTGAACTGTTGATCCTAATTGAATTGAATCTATGGCGGCCGTATTTTAGCTGCCGCACACCTTTACGGCTCAACATCAACAGAAAGTACTTAAAACATTAAAATGTGAGCTTTATATCGTGTAAACCATCAGTTACATTTCTGGTTGTCTGAAGAGTAGAAGTTACAACGACGCTTCGGTAATGCATCGTCCACACGCTGTCAACTATTATTATTATGCGCCTTCCTGACTGGGTCAGCGCGTTTTCGTTTCTGTACCGAATCTATTACATGCACTCGGTAAAGAATCTGTACAGAAACGAAAACGAAACGAAAACGCACGAACGAAAAAGCCGCATTCCTGACCGGGCCGGTGCAACCGGTCAGAAATGCGCCAAAACTCATTATTAACTGTATAAAATATCAACAGAAAGTGGTAAAAGACGTTTTGTGTAGTTTTAGAATACATCGGTTTAGTTTTCGTATGTATCTACCTGTTTTGCTACAACATACTTGGATTAATTATCAGCCGCTTGTCGTTAAAATTGGAACATATAAATTTAATGTAGTAAAGTAAGTAGATAAGTTTTCGAGTGGCTCGTGGCTAAATAAAACAGCTGCTCGGGTTGATCAAAGGTTAATCTACACTTGCCGAGGTTTGTCCGTGGCTGGGTGATCCCCCATTGCATATCGAGACCCCTCCGTGCCTCGGAAAGCACGTTAAGCCGTGGGTCCCGTCTATTATAATTTTGTACATATTTGACAGTTATAGTTAGAAGCCAGAAAGTTGGACATCAAGTCTTGCCAAGGGATGTCGTGTTACCCAGTACTAGGTTGTGGAGGTTAGATGCCTATCTGACCGACTCCAACATAGTTGGGAAGCTGATGATAAGTTTTCGTAGATAGGTGGTATTTCAAGAGGCTAGAAGCTGTGACTAGGACTGGCGTTGAATTTCTATACCCGCTTCAGTTTAATTATCAGTTTCAGAATAGCAATAGGAATGTTATCATTTTACAGGGTAACTAGATCTATTTAAAATTTGATGCGGCGTTTATATCCGACAAATCAAAATTGCCAGCTAAGCAAGTCTAGTACATGTGACTTCGTAAAATTGAACCAGTAATATTTACAATTCTAAAATCGAAATGAGAGTATTTAAATTATTATGTATTTTTTCGTCAATACATCGTAACTACTTATATAAGTATGTTTTTAGCATCGTTACATTAAAAAAAAACTTACCGTGGTGTAGAGAAGCCGCTCTGTAATGTCAATAAAAATAATTTCAAATTCTGTTTCTAGACTATACGATCATGGCATAACAGATTTTGTTGACTTTTGTCTGTATAAACTTGGTTATTTAAATTATCTGTTTGTTCCAGATATAAGGCGCTTGGTTACCAGAATGCCGTCAACCCACCTAAACCTACGCGAGGATGACGTAGTCCGGCTGGCCCTAGAGTTTCTACACAACCGCGACCTGCACATTACTCAACTATCGCTAGAGCGTGAAACCGGTGTCATTAATGGCAATTTCGCTGATGACGTGTTGTTTCTGCGACAACTCATCCTCGACGGACAGTGGGATGACGTGCTAGAATTTATTCAACCACTCAGCGCTCTCAAAGCTTTTGAAGCTGACAAATTTAATTACGCTATTCTAAGGCATAAGTATATCGAATTGTTATGTATAAGATCTGAAATTAAAGCTTATAATAATGTTGAAAATATAGTAGATGAAGTTGTGAAAGTCCTTAGCGATCTAGAAAAGCTAGCACCCTCGAAAGAAGAATACTCAAACCTATGTTTATTGTTGACTTTACCAAGTATTACTGATCATGCGCAGTTTAAGAAATGGAATCCCAGTAATGCACGTGTTCAGTGCTTCAGAGAGGTGTATCCTCTCGTAGAACAATTTTTGCCCTGTGACAAAAAGTCCAGCGGGTCGGTGTCTAAATGTGCAAAAAATGATCGATTAATGCAACTACTTATAAAGGGAATATTATATGAGTCATGTGTTAACTACTGCCAGGCGAAAGCCACAGGGTCCAAGGAAGCACAATCGAATGAAGTAAATTTTTCGAGGTTACTCGACGGTTCTGGTTTTGATGAATCGGATCTAAGCTTGCTGTCGTGGCTGCAATCTATTCCAGCTGAAACATTTAGTGTTCCATTTGAGCAGAGAATGTTGAATGTAGACGTCGAGAAGTTGGAGCGTCCATCTTTGCACACCTCGTGGACGGAGCACATGCTTGTCACGCCGATAAAGCCGCGCACGTTCCCTCATTTGGCGATGCCCTTTAGGAGACCGCGCTCGGCCGCCGACGCTATGACGAGATCATTGCGCCCGCTTCCTGACGGCGCTCCGCGACATCCCGCTGTTATGGCTCTCTCAGCAATCGATTATGGCCCTTCGTCTTCTTGTTTTGCCGGATTTCATCTTACTGGAATTAAAGGCAGCAGACTGATGAACACGTCGGTGGATAGATTATTTGATAGTAAGAATGCCGAGAGTATTTTCAACGGACTAAACGAGTCCCTGAAGACAATCGATGAGGCGACGTTGAAACCCATCGGTGAGTTTACGGCTTCTACGAAAACGAACGATAGTAGCATCGGCGCGTCAAACGCCACTACTCCGGAGCACAGGGGACAAGATTACTCAGCCTCTACGTCGATATCAAACACGGCAGCGTCGACTGAACGCTCATCACTCGCGGAGCGCACGCCGCTGCAGGCTGAAGCGGCAATGTTGCCGGGCGCCGATGGAGATTTTAGAAGGGAATTACTTAAAGAATATCAAATACAAAAACAACGCGAGTGCGATGATTATCTCCGCAATCTCTGCTCTTCTGACTTGAGGCAACAGAAAATGTAAATATATTTAAACTCAATTGTATAATAACAGTTATTTTAAAGAACCTTTCGAATTATTTATGCATTTACTTTCATTTACTTTCAGGATGGAGCAAATAGAAGATGTTGCATCAGCTTTTCCGTCAGCTGTCAAGAATCCACAACAAATAACTCCCGATAAAGGCCGCGAGCAGGCACCATTTATCAGGTAATTTCTCACCTACTTAGAAAATTAGCTGCTTATTTTATTCTTAAATGTATATTCAAATATTTATCTTAGTTGACTTAGATATATATAAAAAAACGCTAAAAATCGCTTTTAAAAGATATTGTGTTTGTAATTGATAGTAGACGATTACTAGTATGCAATGCATGCACGAAGCAGAAAACAGTAATCATTTTTCTTACGGAGTGGTGTACTTTCATCGGTAGAGCGAGCAAGCAATTTGTTCTGAATGTTTGGTCGCCAACTGCTCTTGAGCTGTTTTCTCTAACGAGCCGATAAATTACAATGTAATATGTAAAGTAGTCTAGTGTTATCCGTTTGAATTGAATACAGTGTATGAAACCGAAATCAATTGTGTGCATCCTCGTGTAACATAAATTTCTCATATTTTAAATTTATCGTTTCAGGAAAAACGAAATTATCGAATCGCCGGAAATGGGAGACCCAAAAAATGTAAGAATCTTTTTTTAATTAGTAATTTTTGGAACATTGACCGCATTTATCGTGTCTAGCCTTGGCCATTGGTTTTAACTGATGCTATTGCTGTGTATAAACTTCAAAACGTCTTGCCTTATAAGCGAAATGACTGATGTTACAAAAAAGTTAAGCTTCACGTAACATTTAACACTAGTGCCCGTTACATAATGTTTTTTATAAAAGCCATATACTTATACCGTTTTATGGAGGAATTTCGTTTCCATAAAATAAATCCTTAAGTTTTGGAATTACAAAATGAAAGCGAAACGTCTAGAATTAAAATAAATAGTCTTAATATTACAATGCAGTAAATTTTTACATTTTATGAGATTTCTCGTTGAAAGGCAGCGTTCACGGTCCAAATAGAAATATTTTTTAAAGATTTTCTAGGTCGGAACATGTATGTACTCATATTGACGCTATCCGTCTCAACTATCTGAGGTGCTATTAGTCTTTTAATTAGATGAGGCGATACATGAAGCAGAAAAAAATATATTTTACTGTTTCTCCTGATTTTGTAGTGTAATTTCTTTGCGATTTAGATCTAATAATAAAAAAAACATGAAATATTGCGGTGAGATGGTTAAATCAACTGCTTAATTCTATATTTTTACAATGTCATTTTATTTGAAAGCTTCACTTAAATATAGTACGCAGAATAAATACATCTTGAAGAACTTAAATATTAATTTTGAAGCTTACATAATCTTTATCTTTATCAATATTGTGTTAATATTTATCAAGAAAATTGTGGCTAAGAAGTGTTTCCCATTAAAACAATAATATTCCCTACATAAACAAGGTTGTCAACGAGGTTGACTAAAACAACCAATGCAATGGATAATAACCACCAAAAATTAATAGTGTAATTGTATTATTATTAATTATTTTTATAAAGCCAGTAATATTGACATACATATAAATATTGTACACCCCGTCGGTATGTTACAGTGATACAATAATGCTAACTATAAGAACTGTCTTTTCACCCGTGACAATCAATAAATAAATGAATATGAATAAACTGCTGATCAGACTACACCGTCTCAGTACATTAATCAAAGCGTGATTAGAATTTCACCGTCTTCTTGTTTTAACTGTTCTGAGCTATTTTCTTACTACTTTTGTCATTAATTGGTAATACAGTCGCAACTTGCTCGTAAAAGGAATGTTCGTTAGTCGAGTCTCGTTATATTCTTTCTATCGCTTGAAAACATCACTCATTAAATTGTAATCGGAATTGTCATCGACGAAGTCTCCTGGCCATGTTAAGTCATTGCTTGTTGGAATCGGATGTAAGTGGATTTAGACTGTTTATGAATTTGAGTTCGATTGTATTATGCCAATGACAAAAGAGTAAGAGCATTATGCCCCTGTGGGCACAAAAGGGTACAATTGACCTTTTCATTTATGTTCAACATAGGATTTTTACAAAAGTCAAATTGATACCCGCCTAATGTTCATCCACACTGTAAGCATTTGTCGACGAGCATTTTAGCAATGAGTACGTTGAACCGAGCATAACAAAGCTGGCACGCGAGCGTGATGTTTCTTTGGTAAGAATGTTCCCAAAATACCGCCCTTTCGAATGAATTATTGGCTTGCAATGCATTGGATATTTCTACAGTTTCGTGAACACCAGTTTAGATAACCCAGAAAGACGACAAATTGCTAGCAATTTATTTACCAGATGGATCCCAAGCTACTAACGACCAAGATTGTGAATTTGCTTGAGCATAGAACTCGCTCCGCCCTTTTAACTAATTATCTACAATGTAAGTGCAATTTTAGTGGCGGACGGAATTTTGGCAAACGTTATTAATCAATTAATAGCTGCATACTGTTTCATAGGTTGCATATGGTTGCATTGCAGTCGGTCGAAAAATGCTGTGAATTGAATGCTCATGCATCGATCACGACGCTTGATTTAGGCGCAGTGGCGATTTCAGACCTATTCTAGTACCTATGTGAAACAAAGTACACACATAGTTTGGTCACCATATTCGACTCAGTTTAAACGTGCTCATTTTTTAAATGAACTATAAATACGATACCTAAAACAAAGTCACTTTTTGTCGTGTCTCTGTGACCACTTAGATCATCTAAACTACACAATGGAGTTTGAATGAATATTCATCACAATGAACCTTAGTTTTTGCTATAGTTTTTATACATTTTTACAAAGTGCTTCAACTATTAATCATGTATCAGCAACACATTGCTCTGACTCCAGTAACAGGAAACATTACAGATAGATAACTGATGCTCTGAAAACAGAAATTATGTAATAGATCCGTGTTTAGTATCTGATCCGTGTGAGCGTAAATTCGGAGACAAAAGGTATGGGTGCACGTGCGTATTGAACAATTTACTATATAATTATAAATATTCACTTGTAGTATTTATTCAACAGTCTTGAAGTTGCTACACTTTTTATATACTAGCTTTTGTGGAGATCGGGAATTATTTATCCCACGGGAACGTGCTACCGGGATAAAAAGTATCATAATTATGTCCTAACCCAGGTGCACTGTTATCTCGATTTGTATCGTAGTAAAACAGTTTTGTTTTGTTTTGGACTAGTTGAGCCCCGCGGTTTCACCCGCATAAGTCTCGATCCCGTTTGAACATCGGGATAAAAAGTATCCTTTGTCCTAACCCAGGTCATGGTCTACCCTTGTGCAAAACTTCATCAAAATCCGTTCAGCCGTTTTACCGTGAAAGCGTAACAAACAGACATACTCAATATTAGTTAGGATTAGGATTTCCGAATATCTCTTAAGCTGTTTTACAACAAGAGCTTTCTCTGTGAGGAGCTCGTTTTTAATGATGATTTTCTTAGATGCTGGGGATAGAGTGTCAGCTTGATTGTAATGCGTGCATCTTCCAAAACAAAATGTGGCTCCCGCAGCTAATACCAGTCGGGCTGAGTCTCGGGACGGAATAAAATAATACTCTACGTAGTGACTACAGCTTCCTTGCGTTGTTGCATTGCAATACCATGTGGTTTAATAATTACTCAGTAAGAATCTGACAAACTACCCCGTCCATAGTGACCATAATTCAGGAATAAGCTGTAATAGAGGTAAGATAGCCAGTCCCTCTGTGGTTGAGGACACCTTTGGCCTGATCATCACTTACAATCAGGTGAGATGAAGGCAACGGCAAAAAAAGAACGAAAAATATGAAATTCCACCAATATCCAGTAATGTATTGGATTCAAATAAAGAACAGACGCCTCTACTGGGAGGGTGAATATTTGTCGAAACTACAGTGGACGCCTGTCTAATTCAACTAAGTCCCAAATATCTCTTCTCTAGATATCTGACTTGATTTAAGATTTCCCAGCCAATCAATACCAAATTTGGTCAGCAAAAGCAACGCTTACCGCAATATATAAAAATACAAGTGAAATATGTATTCTACTTAGCTGATATCAATGACAATGTACGATAGTATAATCAAATAAATAATTACATTTTCACTAATAATATATTCCTTCCATTGCACGGGTCGATCCATCAGCTTAAGCTACGCTTGCCGGGGTTGGTCTGTGGATGGGTGACCATCTTTACATACCGAGACTCCTCCGTGCCTCGGAAAGCACGTTAAGCCGTTGGTCCCGGCTGTCAGTCGTGAATCTTTGACAGTCGTTACGGGTCGTCAGAAGCCCGAAAGTCTGACTAACAGTCTTACCAAGGGGTATTATACTACCCAGTAACTGGGTTGTGGAGGCTAGATAGGCAGTCGCTCCATGTAAAATACTAGTATTCAGCTGCATCCGGCTAGACTGGAAGCCGACCCCAATATAGCTGAGAAAAGGCTAGGCAGCAGTTTTTTTTTTCTTGAAATTACAATAAATACCTTTTCTTAAGTCTCCGCTCTCCAGTCTCCAGCTGATGCCCCGCCGTTTCATACGCATAAGTCTATTCTATGTCCTAACCCTGGTCGTGGTCTATCCATGTGCCAAATTTCATCCAAATCCGTTCAGCCGTTTTACCGTGAAAGCGTAACAAACAAACTCACTTTCGCATTTATAATATTAGTTAGGATTAAAACCGCATTTCGTTTCTGTCTGTGTGACTGCGTTGTTCTTCTAAACTACGCAACAGATTTGAATGCGGTTTTCACCATAATTTAGAGAATTTATTCCGGAAGGTATAAATCTGTAAAATACATTAATAATAAACTTACATACAGGGTACAGCACATGATTCTAGACCCCTAGCGTAGAAATTTATAATGAAAAAAAATGCTGCGTCATAGAAAAGTGCAATATCTACGCGGTCAAAATTTATGGAACAAACTAATTTTTGTTTAATAACCGACGAAAAATTGGAAGCGCAGGTGGTTTCGGAATCATGTACTGAATCCAAGGCCACAGGTTGCCTGGCGATGTCCCTGCCACCCTGTATAATAAAGAAATCTCAATGTTTTGTCAAGTCATAACAACCGAGCGAAGCAGGGGCGGGTCGCTAGTCTAAACTATTTTTTTTGTATGTTTGTTTGTTAGTCTTTCACGCTAAAACAGCTTAACGGATTTTGATGAAATTTTGCACAAGGGTAGACTATGACATGGGTTAGGACATAGGATACTTTTTATCCCGATATTCCTACTGGATCCAGACATATGCGGGTGAACCGCGGGGCTCAACTAGTTCAAATTAAACAAAACTGTTTTACTACGATAAAAATCGATGTAACAGTGCAAATGAGCAATATTGAAACATTGCTAGGTCTAAACCCATTCCATCTTTCAAAACCATTAGCCGCCTACCCGTCTGCTTATCTAATTATTATATAATTTATTTACTAGTTCAATCATAAAACGTTCCGACTGTCTTTATTTATTGCTACTTTGTAATTATGACCTTCATACGTACTGGATTGGATTATTTTGCGCCCACTCGAAATACTTAAAACGCGCAATCACATAAATAATGCGTCAGGATAAAAATCTAGAGTCGCCATGAGGTGGGTAGGATAAACGTGACAGTTTAATGGAAATACGCAACTTTTGTTTACTCTTATTTCGCCCCTGTATTTAAGGTTCGTTAGGATTTTAGGATTTGGTATATTAGACACGGGTTTGCGGTAACGTTTTTGGTACAGTAAAAATACAAGGTTTCTGGCTTTTCTGAATTCTTGGTGAAAGAGCTTTTTATGTATCAGAATCAGAATCAGAACTTTATTTGCTATGGATGTATGTACAGGTATAAGATGTTGTACATAAATTAATGAGATCGCCCACAGTCTACCTAACGGCGTACAAATTATTACATAAATTATAATATTAATACAAACAAAACAAAACAGAAATTAAAGTGAAGTCAATTAATAATATATTTTTGTCTGGTACATAAGTCTTACATGGTCAAATTTGCAATTAATTATAACAATCATAATCTGGATATATATATCATTTAGAAAGTCATTCACTAAGTAATAACATTTGCCTAAAAGTAGTGCAGTTACCTTAGATTTAAAAATGTTTACAGAATAATCCTTAAAACCATGATGTATTTTTATTATAAATGACATGTCCAGGTCCCATTGTCATAATACTTTTCCTTAACAGTGCTGTTTTGTCATTATCCGAATGTAGCAAGTTCTTGTATTGGGATTCCCAGTGACGGAAATAAGTTTACATTGTGGTTTTTACAAAAATTGCCATCTCCAATATGTACAAACATGGAAAAGTCAGTATCCTCAGAGACCGAAACAGAGGTTCACAGCTGTCTGTGCTTTTAAGGCTTGACATAGATTTAATACCTGGGCCTTAAAAAATCTCCTCCCTTAGTTACCCTAAAATATGATTCCAAATCTTAACACTGACGCAACCAACCCATGATAAGCTAGTAGAATCGTATCATTGCTAACTTTGTGTGATAGTTTATACAGAGGCCCTAGTGTGAGTTACTTTTAACCATCTCGACTTTGCGCATCGACCGCGTTCGGCGCTCTGATTGGCTCTTTACTGGCCTTCAGTGATGAATGGCCAATCGGAGCGCCGAACGCGGTCGATGCGTAAAGTCGAGATGGTTAAAAGTAACTCATACTAGAGCCTCAGTACGTAGGCTGATTTATTTAACTTCTTACATACGTGATCGGCATGCGGTTTCCAAGTCAAATTTGAGGTCAATCAGGATGCCTAGAAATTTCGCTACACAAGTTGTATCCACATTTTGACCATTATAACTAACATTCCTATCATCGGCGCGTATTATTTGGTAAAAGTGCATTACTTTTGTCTTTTTGAGATTTATTATTAAATTATTTGTATCAAGTCAATGTGTAATTGTTTCTAATGTGTTATCAATTTCTGTTTCATAGTTTTCTTTATTGGTACACTTAACTATCGCTGTACTATCGTCTGCTAATAGTACCATGGGTGGTCGTGTCTGTTGTGGCAAGTCATTTATGTACAGGCTGGGAGGGACATCGACGCGAAAACTGTTACCATGGATTCAGTACATGATTCTGAAGCACCCTGCGTTGAAATTTAACGTCGGTTACTAAAAAAAATCTGCTGTTTCATAGAAAAATGCATACCTACGCGGTCAAAATGTATGGAACAGCTGTTTTTTTCGGGTTCAGATTCATGTTCTGATTCCATGGTAACAGTTTTTGTGTCGATATCCCTGCCACCCTGTATAGAAGAAATAGAGGGGGTCCCAAGACACTCCTCTGCGGTACACCGTATTTGACCTCCCTACCGGCTGAAACCAAATGTGACCTTAGATATACAATCTAAGGTCACATTTGGTTTCAAGGCATATTCTGGACATTTCTGTGTGCTGAGTTCGTCCAGTAAGATAGGAGATTATTAAGTCTAGGACATTTCCCCTTATACCGTAACTATTTAGTTTTTCCAAAAGTACGTCATGGTTTAAGTAGTCGAAAGCCTTGGTCATATCGGTATGTCTTCACTTGGCATTATATTGCATAAGAAATTGTATATTGCCATATTAATATTTCTATTTTTTCTAAAACCCTTAAACCTTGTTCGTTGCATAATATATTATTTTTGTTTAAAAATGTGTATAATGATTCGTAAATAATCTTCTCTTGCACTTTAAATAATATAGGGATTAACGCTACAGGTCTATAGTTGGACATTACCATTAGTACACTAGTATTTATCTAGTGAGGATTTCCTTTATTGTGAAATGCATTTTTTCAACTTTTTATGTAACGCAATGGCAATCCAGCTGTTTTACATAACGGGGTTGTTTTGTAAAACAGCCAGCGGTTATGTAAAACAGCGGATTCGACAATCCATCTACGACATATACCAGAGACACAGTGTTAAGTAAATATTTTTTATTTATTTACTTTGTTCGACTTACTAACGCCTATAGCATATTTTTGTTGCTGTTTATTGGCCATTTGCTCATTGCTTATACCATTTGGCGTATTAAATTAAACTGGAACAAAATATATATACATGTAGTTTGACTAGACCAGGATTGTTTATTCATCATTTCTAAAATTAATTAATTTGAATCATTCGTATGAACTGCAGTATATTGTCAAGAGCAGTCTTGTCTTCAGTACATGGACAATAAGTTTATTATGACACATATATTAAGGAGAACAGGCTGACATCATAAACGTTATTCTTTTTTATAACATGAGCTGAGAACAGACAGACATGGTTTGTGCATCAAATAATTTATTTTTCTTATTGTAGTACGCAAGTATTTAGTTACTAACCGCAGACGCACTGTCGATATGATATAAATCATAGGAGGAAACAAATGATGGGCAAACTTGTTGTAATTTCTAAGGAAAAAATAGACTTGTAGCTGAGATAATTCTATTTTGAGTGACAAGTAAAACAAACGACATAATTTTTATAAAAAACATATCTGGAGAGTTTTAATGCGACCTCGAGAAATAGTTCACATTACAACATCCGCCCTCAATTAAAACTCTCTTACAAATAAAAAACACATTAACAAGACCTATGCCAAATCTAAACCAGCTACACATCTCTTATGCGCAAAACGCCCTAATGGTTTTGTAAACAAATCAGCAAAATTCAAATCTGACCTGACGAATTTAATATCTATAATGCCGTCAGATACCTTTTCTCGTATAAAGTGATATCTTGTATCTATATGTTTCGTTCGCTCGTGATGGACAGGGTTGTGCACTAAACTTTGTGCACTCTGACTGTCGTTAAACAAAGTAACAATATCGGACTTACCAATTATTTCAGAAATAAATCGTTTTAAATAGCACGCCTCCTTAGCAGCAGCTGTTAAAGCCATGTACTCCGCCTCAGTAGATGATAGAGCTATCGTTTGCTGCTTTTTAGCTTGCCACGTTACAGGACCTCCAGCCAACGTAAAATAGTAGCCAGTATATGATTTTCTGTCTATGCTACAGTTAGCCCAATCTGCATCCGTGTATCCCTTAAGGAACCCTCCGGTCTTTCTGTAAGTAAGAGCATAATCAATAGTGCCTCTCAAATATTGCAACACTCTCTTTGCCGCAAGCCAGTGTTCTTTATTGAATTTTGTGTTGAACTGACTGAGATAGCTCGTCACAAAAGCTATATCAGGGCGAGTGTTTACGGCCAGGAACATAAGGGATCCAATTAGGCTTTGAAATGGATACTCGTTTTCTCCATTTCCAGTACTCAGCTTCTTAAGGCTTGATGGTGTCTCAACCGTCTTGCACATATCCATATGGAATTTTCTCAGCAAGCTTGTAATAAATGTTCTTTGACTTACTTTTACTTCACCATCGTCGCTTTGGATAGCAAGCTCTGAGCTAGCATGGACCGAGCTTTTTCTACAATAGAACAATTTGTTCTCTCTGCGACTCCATTCGATTGAGGGCTGTACCCTACCGTTGTCTCATGCGTTACTCCTTTTGCAGACAAGAACTCTGCAAGCTCTTTATTTACATATTCCTTTCCACAGTCAGTTCTCAATCTCTTGATTTTAGCACCAGTTTGTCTTTCCACTAATGCTTGGAATACACAAAACTTTTCCTTAACTTGTGTTTTTGAAGCAATAAAGTAAGGAAATATCATTCGCGAAAAATCATCAATGAAAAATAGAGCATATTTATTACCTTGGAATGAAGTCTCAGACATTGGTCCACATAAATCTGAGTGGATCAATTCTAGCTTTGAGGTAGCTTTCTGGTACGCAACTGTCTTGAAAGGTTTTCTCGCTTGCTTTCCTTCAACACATGCAACACAACTAGATTTATCAACTTCAGTATAATCTATACCTACATGAGAGTTCTTAAGCTGGTTCATACCAATGCGACATAAGTGACCTAACCGTTTGTGCCATAATTGGTACCTACTTAACGAGTCAGAGTACACATCGTATGCCACATTTTGGGGGCAATTAGTTGTACAATCGAGAGTGTACAGTCCACCACAAGCCGAACCATGTAGAACCATCTCACCTTTAAAAAAGAAGTCATTACCTTTATAAAAACTACAACCATTCTTATCAAAAAGTACTACAAAACCTTTTTCTACGACTTTCTTGACAGAAATCAGATTACTAGTTAGTTCAGGTACATACGCTACATCATTGATGCTATCTACCACACTACACGCAGTGTTGATAGATATATCACCAATACCACTACAGCTGATCTTCTCACCATTGGCAACAGTAACAGTGCTACCTTCTAATGGTTTGAAGTCCTTGAACCAATCTCGTCTTGGAGTCATATGTTTTGATGCACCAGAATCAATAAACCACTTATCTTTCTCCAAACACGAAGAGACACCAAGGGCACTAAACGAAGTAGTCTCCCTGTCTGACGAACTACTGCCTTTCATTTCCTTATTGCGTATAGGGCAGTCAGGCCGTTTGTGTCCAGGTTTGTTACATTCATAGCATACAATTGGTTTCTTTTTCTTATGTTTATGAACATCAGTAGATCGATTTTTCAGTTGAAAAGCTGCATCACTTTCTGTGGAGTCTATTTTTGACATTTCATTAAATAGTTTCCTTTTAACTAACTCTGTACATACTTCTACATTGCTATTCTCTAATGCCATTATTAGAGGCTCATATCTCGAAGTGAGACCTCCTAATAAGATTGCAGCAATCGAAGTATCTTCAATTACCTTGCCAATATCGGCCAAATCTTGTGCTGTACTCAAAACAGCGTTAATGTACATTTCAATGTTTTGAAAATCATTCAGTGAGAGTCTATACAACTTTCTCTCCAAAGTCAACCTTCTGCCCATGCCTTTATCTTCATAAGCATCTTGCAATGCCTTCCAGGCTTCTAGAGCAGACTTAGCACTTCTAATATGGGTTATTGCAGAGCCATCTACTGTTAAGCATATTTTTGCAAGTGCTCTCTTATCGTTTCGAGATTTAACTTGTTCAGAGGTATCATCACCTTTATCATACCCATCAATTGTGCTCCATAAATCTTCATGTATTAAATAATTCCTCATTTTGAACTTCCACGAAGAATACCCTTCTCTAGTAGATAAGTGGAGCGAGGGTATAAGTGATGAAGACCATTTCATCGAAACCAAATCACCACACTTGGACATATTTTGAAAAAAAAAAAATCTTCAAGATATTCCACGACACAAAATAAATCTTCTACACACTATTAGTAACAAGTATTACTTTTATTTCCCTTAAAAAACCTTCGTGCTGATAACGTGTTGTAATTTCTAAGGAAAAAATAGACTTGTAGCTGAGATAATTTTATTTTGAGTGACAAGTAAAACAAACGACATATCTTTTATAAAAACATATCTGGAGAGTTTTAATGCGACCTCTTGAAATAGTTCACATTACAACAAATCAATCGAGAAAAACTAAAAGAAACGCATTATTGTGTAAAAAATTATGACTGCCTACTACATTTGTCTCTTTTATTTTGTTTAAGAAGGAACAGGGGCTGCGAGGAATTTGAAAAATAGGTATTTGAAGAAACTATTGCCGTCGTCTTACCTCAAGTCTGCCTCCGTAGAGTGCGATAGGGGACAGCTGCAGCTCAGACCGATTACGTAAAAAAAAAATTGACGAGATCGACGTTTCGTATTCCCCTTTTTTCTCCTTGAAAACAGAGCCGATTCATTTATTTTTTACATATTTTTTTTACGAAAAAGTATGTCTAGGTTCCTATCATTTTCTTTTATGTTAAAAACTTTTCGAATTTGTCTGGTAGTCACAATCACGGCGGAAAAATGGGGCATTTTTTGTAATTTTTGGAGGTTCATATTTTTTTTTACCAATAAGTTGCAAAATAAAAGGAAATAACAGGGACGTGTCTACAGGAGATTTTTGATTTTACGAAAAAAAAATTAATGCTCTAGTGGCATAGTAGTATGGAGATTCGCAGGCCCTGTTCCCTCTTAAGCTCTTGTCATGTTAAAGATGAACATCGTTAGAATAGTTTCAACATCAACATCTTGTCATCAGTGAATAATATATAAATTCTGTCACCCTCTGTTAAGTACATAGGTTACCTCATTAGAGCCTTGACGTTTAAAAGTGCCTTTTATGTGCCTAATTGAAATAAATTATTTGACTTTGACTTTGCTTTACGAAACCAAGATGATATTGGGTTTATGACCGTTTAAATATTCTGGTCATGTCCCGTTAGTCCATCTTTCCGTCTATATTCCATAATATATATTGTTGATAGCTTTTTGTGTTATAGATATTATTATGCTATCCGCAAGATTTATGAACTATAGAATTTGGCCTTTTAGAAATATTATTGAACGACTTCTTAATCTTGTTTACCTTTTTGGACGTTTTCTACCGTCTGTTGGCCCACGCGTTAGACCGATTTTGTGTCCAATGTATAAAAGTGGCTACTTTGATACTTATTATTTCTAGGTATAAATTTTCAAAATCCTTTTCGACTATTATTTCATTACCTAGCTAGCACCGAAGCTGATTTATTCGGCTTGAAACAGCTTGAATGTTGTAAAACATCTGTTCAAGGGCTATTCAGTTGTACTTAAGCTATATATAACATAGTATTTGAAAGTAATGCAGCTGGCTGGTAGTACAGTAGAATCCTCATGAAAATACAAGGCTTGATTTGGAGCTATTGTACGGGAATGAGATGTAGATGTAGCCGGAAAGTGACTGCAGTCTTCTATTTAAGTTAACATTTTCCGTATCTAGTTACAAAAACCTTTGATTATTTGTACATTGAAAATAATAATATCTTCATTGAACAAAATTAACTGAAATTCTTATATTATTAAGCCGTTATTTGAAAAGGTATAACTAAGTAAGTAGTATAAGGTATAAAGCGAAACGCACATTTTGGCGTGCCACGCCGCATTGCAATTATCCTCCTTACGACCTCACTATCGTACATTTTGTATGAACTATCGCACACCAACAAAAATGCGACCATCAAAAGGTTTTGGATTACAAGGCAGATGTGAGTGGAAACGCCGGGAGGGGTCGCCCTAGAAGGACATGGTGACCTTATTGGTGATGTTGTTCAGAAAGGTCATGGGTGCGTAGTACTGGCATGCGGCGTGCGTGCATGGCCAGCTATCTAATTGCATAACACATTTTCGTAAATGATTAAGAGTAATCTGTTTAATTTTGACAGTTCAACAACATTCATTGCGTTATTTACGTTGTTGAGCAGATTTTCTTTCGAACTTATAAAGCAATGGGTTAGCAATCTCTTTCGAAATGGTGGTTGTGATTGATCGTGTATTACGCAATTAGGGTGCTGATGTATGAACGTAAACGAAGCAAAAGAAGTTTGTAAGGATCTTAGCAGGTGGCGTTCTGTAGTTTCTGCTTACTCCTATGGGAAGAAGGCGTGAGTTTATGTATGTATCGTACACTAAATGGCCGGCCGCACCGCACTTTTTAGTATTGAAATGCGTTGCGCTGCGGCCCGCTGCGGGTGCAATGCCAGCCCTAAAGCGTAGCGCAAATAAGGGCGGGCCGCAACGCACCGCATCGCAACTTCTTGCAAATATCCTTCTTCATCTCTTTGGTACATTTTGTGAACCATCTCACACTACAGGCGGGCCGCATCGGGCCGCAGCGCAACGCACTTGTTGATCGCTCGTCAAGCGTATTTTTGCGCCTGTATTCTGCGATGGTTAATACGAAATTTTCAAAAGTGATTGTAGGAGGATTTTTGCAATTCGTTGCGGCCCTCTCAAATGTGCACGAGCCTCATTGCACTGGACTGGATACGCAGTTCGAATTCAAATTCTAAATTTCAATCTGTTGGAGACAATCACTGCATTTAATCGCGGCGCAGCCCAACGCGACTCCTAATGTGCTTCGGCGCATTTTGCAATGTGGCGGTGTGGTTGCACTGTGCGCTTAGCTTAAATAACCGGTTAGATTAAGTTGCTCTATTATTTAGGTGCGGTGTGCTTTTCTAGCTCAAGTTGCCCATTACGTTTTTTTATACTTTGGTTTATGTTGACATCGCTACATACCGTTATCTTTGTTGTTAAATTAGTAGTTCTCTAAACAAGAAACCTGTTTAAAGGTTGCAGTTCGCTTTCTTGCGTAGAGAATGTCTTACGGCATCGCAAACCTTTTGTGACCTACTATTGTGAGACCGTAGTGTTTTGCCAAAAGGAAACAACCGATGCTGGGCCTCTTCCTTCAAGGATGTTGCCATTTTGAATCGTTCGCTTGTTATTCCCAATTATATCTTACCGGATCTAAACTGCCCAATTAACCGGGGAATCGGTACCGTTTATGGAACCAAGTAATCGGCGAGTTCACTTCATTTGCCACATCAGTTAATTCAGTTAATTACATGCGCAGATGCAACCGTAAAATAACTGGCTAGTTTATATTTTAACTAATTGGATAATCACTGAGCGTTGAAAATGAGCGTGGGTTTATCACATTAACAAATTAACAATTTAATCACGATATAATTTTATTGATGTCCAGTTTCGTCGCAAATTGTAATAGAAGCTGTTGCGTTTGTCTTATTGCATGTACTTTGGCGACCTTCACGTGAACTTGAAGCAACGCCTACATGCCATTAGGTCCTTGTTTATTATTTATGGCTCTCTCAGAGTACCTACTGGATCATTATTTACCTCGTTGTCACCTATATTTATACCTACCATATAATTGTAGGACACTGCGATAATCGTAGTCTCGTTGCTCGCGCGCATGCCTCTTATGAGTCATCGGCAAGCGTTCTGCGCACAATGCCGTCCGAACAGTCCAGTCGCGTCGCGGCATACCTAGAGGACATACATGTCACTTAATGTACTCATACGCTCGCGTTACGCACGATCGAGCTTCGGAAACATTGTTGTCTTAAATTGTGAATTAAAAATATATCGTACGGAAGAGTGTTGACGTTCTGTGAAGATGACTGCTGTGAAGAAAGTCATGGCGATGCGTCAGTTGGACTCTATGTTCGGAAATATGAATCTGGAGGGGGAGGGTCGGCATTCTCCGATTGTCAGCTCTATCGTCGAGCACGACCCTCGTTGTGAAGTGCATGGCCGTTGCAGCACGCCGTATAGGTCGTCACTTTACCTTCACAGTAGAGAGTCTACGCCTGGATATTACAGGGATTCAGCTTCTCCCACAAATGGGGGGCTTATCATCAGGTATTTTTAATATTTTATTTATAACATTATTGACACATTTTGGTTCTTATCGTATGATGTGTAACAATAATTATGATGAAACAGGCGACGGGATTCACTGGGGCTGTCTCCGGCGCGCGAGCTGGAGCACCCGTCGACGTTCCCGAGTATCCTGCGGCGCGACCGGCACAGCCCCTCTGTGACGCCACCGCGGCGTGACACACCAAGCCCCACTCACAGACTTTACAACAAACGCCATTCTATGGGCTCCTTCCCCAACTTGAGCAGAAGCAACATCGTCAATTACAACAGACGTGATTCCATATCCAGCAATGGTGTTAGAGATATGAAGCGAGACTATGTCGGATCCACAAATTCGCTGTCCAGAAAAAGTTCTATCGATACAAAGAAGTCTTCAACGGACTCCTTGGATGTGTGGCACGGCAGTACCGTGCCTTGGGAATCTGAAAAAACAAATTCTGTATCGTCGCTAGTGCATGACGACCGAATCTCGTATGGACATAAAAATAAGGTAATTTATCAGACGCAGTAACATACTATTCGGGATTAAAACAATAAGCTTTCAAGGTACTTTTGTAATTAATGTCATGATCTCGTCAATTTATTATTTGTACAGAAAAAATCACGCAGTACATGTTAAGAATTTAAAAATAAGTAATAATGTTTTTATTTCCATTATTTTTGTCCCTTAACATTAACGGCATCTAATAACTTTAAATATAGGTTATTACAAGTTTCCTGTGTTATTGAAGGAAACTTGGTAACAATAGAGTTCTAATCTAAACTCCTATTGTTGGTCATTGTAGTGGGTGGCAAAATAGGAATAAGTAAGCATAATAAATACTTAAGTTTCTATTTATACTCTTTTCCGTTATATCCGCATTATGCGTAAGCATTATCCCCGTTTAAACGAAACTGTTAATACAAATCATGCTTTGTGTTGCACTCTTAAAAATGTATAAAATACTATCACGTCATTCACGCTTGTATTACTTGTTTCTGAACGATTTTTTTCATAACAGAAATAATTACCCGTAATTAAATTACAGTTATTTTTGTGTATGACGTTAATAATCACGAAATGGATTGTGATCGATTATGAGGGCCGGAACCATTTAAATACTCAATTATATTAACTTGTTGCGCAGCCGCAGGTGCTAGAGCCTTATAAGGGATTCGAATTAGTTGCAAGCTTTTTCTAAAGGTGTGATATTGAAGTGAAATAGCTGTTAGAAATTCGATACTTTGGTGGTACATCCCCAGTTCTCTGTACATGATGGCTGATAGGGCCCGTCCCGTCCCGCACGCCTCGCGCTGACCTATACAGCCATAAATGGACATGACGCCGCCGACTGCCACCCGCCACGACTAAATCATGACAATATTTACATTTTATCTCGCATGCCACTGCAATATTTGATCAGTCTGTTCAATAAGATACAAAAATTGTCATTAATGCGTCGTATTCGTTTGAACAACAGTTAAATGAGTAGCTTAAGAATTCGAGATACTTCTGACAAACGGTTAATTTTGTTTAAACTTGGAAAAACTGGAATTTAAAGGTTGCCAACGATACGGTGCTCGCGGATCATGGATGACGTCAACTGAATGACGCTAGTGATCACAAGAAATCGATGAACGAGTTAGGTAATCAATCAGTCATAATATCACTTTGTTTGCATTAGCCGCGACTGCTTATAACGTAACTCAGTTTTAAAACTATTGCTTTTAATTTAAAATTACGTAAAATAGACTTCCTAATCGGATTAATACAATTGATCTTGTTGGTAAATTTGCCGAAATGATAAGCACATCTATGCAATCGGTAGAACAATATTGCGCTATGATAAATGAGGACAGATTTAGTGTGTACACAAACGAAACCGTCCCAAGTTAATGAATTTCAATTGAACTGTAACTGGATCTCCTCGTAAATACACAGTTTGACCCGAGACAAGTTTCCAGTTAATCAGTCAATAAATTTCAATTGTTCGCGAGGCAAAGACGGCTGTAGCTATGGATGATTTAGTTTAAACGTATGTTTGTATTAAATTGTGTCAATGTTGCCTTCCACATGATAGGTACTTCGCCTAAGGATTTTCGGCGTACTCACTACTCTGTGAGTCACTAATAAATCATGGCTCCCAAGTCGGCTTGTGTAACATAAATATTATTAAGTTTACGTAACCCATTATAAGATTTGCTTTATCGCTTGTTATTGTTTCGTTCATCGTGGTTTTGTTAACTTGTTGAACTACAAAAAAGTGTTACAGTTAGTGTGAGATCTCGCTCTACTTCTTTGTTAACCATAGAGTTTTTATCGTCGTTGATATATTGTGAATTTGAATCAAGTTGTTACTACAATGGTATTTTGATTGACTAGTGTACGTACATATGTATTTTTTTGCTGCGTGCTGACTTCAATGGCAAGATTTATTGTAGCAATATATCGTTCCCATACGAGTCGAATAGCTTCCTTTTAATATATAGAAGGGAAATCTATAGATCAGACATATTCTTTTCATATATGGCACGGTTCACCGCACACATACCGAAGCTTTTTAAGTACATTATTATGAATATTGTAATTAATTGTGTTCATTGATTGTAAACATCTTCCGTAGCGTAGGTACCTAAATGTGGTATTAATTATTATTCGTTTTTCACGCGTAGGTCGAAATTAAGATTGTGATGAGTTTCTTTTGACATTAAGTTGTTTATTATTATGCTCTTTATATGGCACAGCCTTGAGTTCCTTCGTTACAAATAAGGTGACTAATTAAATGTTTGAATTTTCCTACGTTATTTCTAGAGTGGCGTGGGTGCCTACGTGAGCAATATTTGAATGATTTATTAGGTATATCGTGCCGCGTTCGCGTATCGTCTTCATCAATAGATAACGCATCATAGTTAATCAAACATTACGAAATGACTTCTTTTCTGTTATGCCATGTTTTTTTATAACTAGTCGGGCGTAAGAAAGAAGCGAAAGTTTCATGCGCGCATGAAGAATTATACGCTCTTTCTAAAAGTTACGTTTGGAAATAGTTCATAGAGGTGATAGTGTCGTAATTAATTGTTTACATGCTTTAAATGTTATTCAGTGATCGTTATTAGATAGGTAGCTAGATAGATAGATAGATAGAGTACTCTTTATTGTACACCATAAAAATTACAGACATAAATTTAGAAATTTTACATATGGTGACACAATGCGCGGTCTTATCGTTTAAAGCGACCTTTTACAGACAACCTTTGGATGGATTAAAGGTAACAGGAGAGGCAATACTGCAGGTAGTCAATGGTGTACCATACATACATAAAGCATAAACTTATCCATATAAATATACATAGATATATATACAATTATAAACATGAAAAAAGAACAAGGAACTATATTACATATATATATATATTATATTATTCTTTACTTTTAATAAATTCGTACATGGTGCAAGCTAATTTTCACATTCATATAATTCTACGGGCAAACTATAAATTATCTCGGCTCGGTGAGACGTCACAGACATATTACTAGTTACTATTACAAAGTAACGTTCCAGTAAGACAAGAAACGTATATTTTAAAATATAGAAAGTCAACGTCGAATAATGTACGGCTCTCAACAAAACGAGCACGGGTGACAATGGTGTATGTATTTGTAATAAAGTTTGCAATCTACGATTGTGTGCACGAAGAGATATCTGCAAGCACTCTGCTCGCTAGTAATATCTGAGCGCGTACTTTACGCGTTGACCGCGCACGGGCTACCCCTTTCACTTGTATTCGCATTCAACGGATCGAGCGGAACGTTAGCGCGCCTTTCTCTCTATCCCCGTCTCTGTCTAACGTGCGCCGACGGTGGTGCAACACTGGTGGTGGGCCGGCGCACGCCGCTCGCCGCCCGTGACAACAGTAGCGCAGTTTCCTCGACTACATCCGCACGGAACCGACACCGCCGCGCTCGGATGATCTATCGCGATCTGACATGAAGTCCAAACCGGCACATTACATAGACGCTCCGTTTAGACCGTGGCCGCCGCTTTCGCGCCAGGCGCAGCCGCAGCCCAACTTTTATTTCCGACCCCCGGACCCGATGGACTTAAGGAATTTTAAAACATCCTCGTCAAAAGGATCCACATACTCGGATTTCTCCGGAATGAGTGCGTACAGTAACAAATCGCGGGATTACTACTTCTTGTCGCCGAGCTATCGTTCAGCAGGCGCCCCGACGCCAAGCGGCCATGCCGACCTATACGGTATGCGAGAACGACCTCGTCAGCTCAGGAACCCAAACCCTTCGCCGCCAGCAGCCTGTCCGTGCAGTCGCTCGCGATCCTTAGAAGATGTCCGCACCGAGGTGGTGACTGAGTGGGAGGACGACGACGAGAACGGCAACCGCATAGTCGCACCAGCCACCAAATTTAACCGCACCGCTTATAAAGCCAACCCCGCCTTCCAAAAGCAAGGATTCCTCACCCGCCATTCTATGGAAAATCTAGTCGATAGACCACCGCAGTTATTGCCTCCCAAACGGATCTCTGCTTTTCAGGTAATTGAACTAACTTTCTATCCAGACAGTTGTCTCTTTCTGAAATGACTGCATTGGAACAGTTGTCTGTTAGAATGCCATCAACGACATAGAATTAATTTAACCATAGTGTTTAACTGTAACTGCGCTTTGATATGTATTTATGCGTACTTTCTAAGCTCTTAAATCTACATGATTATCTTGTTGATGCTAAGCGAAGTGAGTAATTTGTGTATTTGTGGTGCTTTAGCGAACGTGTTAGGATTTATAATGGTACAGGTATGGTGGCACAGAAGTATGGGAATGAAGCATCGACGCCTCGTCAGAGCGCGTTCAGCTCCGTTGAACCGCAACGCGCCGTCCTGCGTGTGTAACGGATGTTCAATACTTGTTTTTATGTGATCGCACACACATGTATCTTACTTATAAGTACTCTATTGTCAAATTCTGTATGTTTTAATGCGAATTTGGGTTATCTGGTTACTGGAACCTGTTTCTCTTAATCAGACCGTCTTTTGCAATGCGAGTGTGAATTCTACTGTCAGAAAATTATTGTTTCATTAAGTCTGTGTTTCGACATGATGTCTAATTATGTAAGACGATTCAAACCGTGTTTCTATCATGTAGTTGTAATGACGGCCCAGTTCTTGCGTAGCACATACCTGGTGGTACTTTGTCATATGCTGTGATATTGTTGTCTTGAGAATTAAGAGTTTATTTACACATTACCTATGTATCTTTCGGGAATAGAAGCTCTTAAATCAATATCGATTAATAATTTCAGTAGGTACTTGGGCTTTTTCATAGTTAGTCACTAGCAGTATTACTTGGCTACTTGGTGCAGTATGTTACTACGTTATACTATAATAGAATATTGACCACGTTACTAGTCAAATTTGATGGGCAGTAGTTTTATATTCACAGCATCAAGATCTTTATAATCCTTCTTGTTCTTACTCTGGGGATTGTCTTTGTTAATCAATAAATGCTCATGAAGAAAATCAATTTGATATGCATTGATCTTGCCGTTACGTATATAGTAATTGTTTAGTACATTTCTTAGTTTTTTGTTCTCAATGGGTTTTGCAATATAATAATTGTTATACTTACCTATAATATACTTTCATACAAAATTGTGTTAATGTTATGCTCTGTTTCCGGCATCTTATGCACTAAGGAAATTTCACGAAAAATATCATAGAATAAACTTTTCTTGATATACAGCAAAATAAATATGGAAAAGAAAATAATGTTTATGAATCCGAAAATTATATAAATTAGGTATATTATTTATGCATATTACATAATCTTGATATTACATAAATCTGGACATAATATGTAATGACGATGAATACGTTGGTAAAAAATACTAAAACTTATGTCATATTTAGCATATTGCCAGTAGGCAATAAATACATAATCATGAGATTTTCTAAATGTTAATTGCAAATGTCGTCTATTGGTTTTGATGATAATGCGGAAACGATAAAACTTATTTATTACATAACAATCTCATATTATATTGATTTAATCTTATGCATTATTCCAGATATCTAAATGGAAGTCATTACCGACTGTATATAATGGCATTGTAGGAGTACGTAATCATGTCGAAAATGCAGTTATTAATCTCAGCTTTATTATAAAATGAACTGAGTTTTTATTGGTCTATCTATGTCTACAGTTTTTACGCTTTCTATAATACAAGGAAAGTTCGTCTTATACATTACAAATTCTATTGATTCACTTTGATTAAGTTTAAATGTATAGGACTTTTAAATTGAAACGGATTGTACATGTTTATTGTTTATTTAAATATTTAACATCACTCTGCAAGCTAGTATTCTGGGCAAGCCCTTGTCAACCAATGTTTTTGAGGTCGGCGCAGCATGATATCTTTCACTCTTCTCTATCTTCTCTATTAGACGTCATCTCAGTAGTCACCTCTTTTCTAGCCATCTCATTACCATAAAAATATTTGTCATCATATCTACTAATAACACAGGCGATGATTTGAACTCTAAAAACTGTTACGCGCTAAAACTCGCGACAATTTGTAAATAAGAAGGCTTGTTTCAGCTTTATTTAGCCGAATAGCGTAATAAACGATCTCGTACGTAAAAAATGCGGTAAAGTACACTTTCTACAACGCGTTTACGGCGGGGCTGTGCAACAATGAAACGAAAAGCTACACCAATTACTTGATTCGAACCGTTTCAAACGACATTCAAATGCGTGTCTTGTCGCGCCGTGACTCCGAATTGAAACAGCGATATCACTTTTGTATTGCTCATTTTTGGATTTTATATATAGACGGTACAAATATAGTCCTAAGCCGCTATTTGTTATATTTTTATATCTGACTATTTTTTGTACCTAATTTGCATAAGGTAGGTGCGACACGAGTCTGTAATATTTGGACCGTAACATCACGCGCCGAGTAATGAGTGCATCGCAATTTTGTTATCGGTCAGGCAGGTGGTCTAGTCGTGCGTGTGTCAATAAACGGGTTCCTTCTAGGCCGTCTTACAACTCACGGCCTACCTTATCCATCCATGCAATACAACCTGTTCTAGTTACCACACTGTTATGCCCAACATTCCAGGCTACAATGAACCTTGTTCATTTTGAATGCAAGCAATTGACAGTTTAAGTATTATATAATCGGCAGTTCTCGCACGCTTTCGAGAATCTTCAACATGATTAGTTAATTTTTGAATGAATTATGTTTTATGCGATCGTTGTTGAACATGTAGCGAATAGAAAAGGCCTACCCTAAGTGGGCCTATTTTTAGTTTTTTTTTTCTTTAAAAAGCTCTTGATTATTTTGGGGCTGTCCGTTCACTTGGGTTGGGTTATCGGTTTATTTTCGGAGTAAACGGTCATGACTCATTAAAAATGTAAAATTAACACTGTTTTGGCTCGTTGTATATCTGCTTATGGTATCATACCGATTGCGAACTACATTCTACGTGTTTCTGAGTAGTAGTACGGAACACGAATGCCTGCGTCATGGTCTTGGGCCGGCGTGGTCGGTGCGTCACAGTCTCTCCGACGCTATCACCGATCTGAGAATGCAGTGAACAAGGTTACCGAGGTTTCACCACGGTGACGCCGCCTCAGCGAAACATGTACCGTTCCCGTTCTGAATAACGAGCAATTTTCACTTTTAAACGCGAACAAGAGGCCTGTTGTATTAGGAACACTTATTTGCCTGTCAGTGCTTGTAACTGTACTCGAACCACGGACAAATCCGTGCCATAAAATTGTTTAATAGGGCCCATTTATTTATTTTAGCACAGAAACTAAACTATTACAATTCGTAGAGCTATTATTATACATTTTTTTTTTGGAAACCAGCACCCTTATTGCATCACTTGGACTGACCAACCCTATCATGTTGACAGTACAACAAAATCTATGGCTTCATAGTTCAAATGTTTGAACATTGTGTGTTCATAACAATGATAATGCATTTAATGTTGTTGTATCAAAATGAAAGGGTTTGTCATTCCGTGTGTGTTACGTTGTTAGGCTACGGGGTAACAAAAACAATAACATTTAGTTGATGAGGAGTTAAACATCAATGTATCGCTCACCAGCCTGCGGGGTAATTACATAACACACATAAAATGACAATAGTGATGATGCTTGGGTAAAAAAAAGAAATTCTATTTAGTCCGTCAGTCAGATAATAAAATAATATTAGACACGTATTTTTTGCTTTATCGTATTAATAAAAAATTACTTAGATAAAACGCATTAAAGTTGGGGAGTGGGGGTCGCTACGTCACAAGTATAAAATATACATACTAGTGAAGTCTGCCATGACTTCACTAGTATTGTAAAAAAAGAAAAAAATACGTGTCCGATATTTTTTAATAATCTACCTGACGGACAAAACAAAAAAAATTGTCATCATGCCTATTGGTTGGAATGGGTTTCATTTTGACGGTCCACCTACGTTGAGCAAACGAATTATTCAAGCCTATGAAGCAATGCAATATCATTCAAAACTCTCGGATTGTGATTGAACGTGTGTTAGGCAATTAGGGTACAGGTGGGTCTTTATATAGTCAATATATATGGTCTTCTTCAATGTAGCACGCTAAATTATTCCGAAAATAACCATATTACGGCATATAAAAACCATCATTACCTACATCTCGGCTCTACAAATATTTTTATTTTCATAATGGTATTAAGTCCAGCTACCTAAATGTTTATTTTTACCATATTATTAGGTTAAACGGTTATCGAATTTTTCTTATTTTCGTTTGACAACATTTTTACTGTTGTAAGTTTTGTATAAACAAAACTTACAACATTAAAAATGTTAGATTGAATCCAAAATTCCCCATATTCAGTCCCGATGATCATAATTTTATGTGAAAATTATTCTTCAAATATGTCAGCCAAAATAAGTTATATAATTAATTTACGTTCCGCCATGTCATACTTAATGTGTATTCATTTTAGGGGGAACAAGCTCCTAAAAAGTAAAGTTGTCAATTACATTACATGTTTCATGGTTGTTGCAGGCACAGATCAGAAATGGCGGCCACCCTGGTGTACCTCTGTCGACTCCAAGCAGCGTGGGCGTTGGACCTGAGGTCAACGGATCCAGGCCTACCTTTAAACCTGTCACAGTCCTGGAAGATCTTCAAGCTGTCCGGTGTGCCGAATTCCATCCTAATGGCAAGCTGTACGCCGTCGGCTCCAACACAAAGACGCTCAGGATATGCAGTTACCCCAAGATTGAAGATGTCAAGTAAGTGTTATCGCCAATATGCTTTGTATATTATTAGTACGCTGTCGTCCTTAATTGAGAACAATGGTCCTTTGATATTGCAGTGGGAGGTACTAGTTGGCTTGCAGCCACGTGACCATAAGCTTTAGTCTTGTAAGAATCCTCTGTTTAATTGTTAACAAAACTTCATAAAATCTGTTGATGAATTTTCCTTGACTGAAACTAGTGGGCAAGTAATTCATAATAACCGTTGTACAACATATTGTTCTCTAAGATAAATATTGAAATGCAATCTATCACGTCGTGTTTCTTTCTTTTCGCGTTTTGAGTGCACTTAATTGGACATTAAATTACAGAGGAAGATGTATAACATGATAGTGGATTTCAACGTTTTATTTTAATTAACATTCATTATTCGAGGGAGTACACAAAAAATGGACGTTAAAGCTCAACACACACACAAAGCGGGTGCGTGTCGTACGCGGGTCGGGTGTGCGGGGGGCTTGTTTAAATTGTAGGAAGGACATTACAATTGACATGTAAGAAATTACAATTTAAACAAACGGTACTCCCGTCCCGACCCGCGCCCGACACGCACCCGCTCCCGACACGCCCGCTTTGTGTGTGTGTTGAGCTTTAAACGTCAGAGATATTCATCATTCCATCAAAAGCGCTAATATTTTCGGGGTTTTAATCAACGATGAACGAACGAACGAAACGATGATGTATGAACGTAAACGAGGCAAAATGGAGTGTAAGGATCGTAGCGTTCTGTAGTTCCTGCCTACCCCCATAGGGAGAAGGCGTGTGTTTATTTATGTGAGTGCTTTAATCAATATCTCTCTCGTTTTGACAGGATGTTTATAGTACACTAGACCTTGCTTAGCAAGGTTTTTACGACTTGACAAAGCATCGAGATTTCTTAATTATCTATAAGTTTAATATTAATGTATTATACACATAAACCTTCCGGAATACATTCTCTAAATTATGTTGAAAGTTCATCAAAATCCGTTGTGTATTTTAGAAGAACAACGCGGACATACAGACAAACGCGATAAGTGATTTGGTGTTATAATATGAATAGATCACTGCCGCGACCTGCAAAAGGGGCATTAATAGAAGAACGTGAAAATACACATATGTGAGTCCAG
The DNA here is from genome assembly GCA_949128155.2 of Xanthia icteritia. Lineage (NCBI taxonomy): Eukaryota > Metazoa > Arthropoda > Insecta > Lepidoptera > Noctuidae > Xanthia > Xanthia icteritia. Next base: position 23,312,372 of record OX421931.1, read on the forward strand.
CAATGCCTGGTTGCGGCCAAGGCTTGTATAGTACTTTTCTCAAATAATGCGGAGAGATTAAAACTAAGTAAATGAATTATAAATTCCAGAGTCAATGACGAACAACGATAATTTTTCACGCGCCATTATGTAATTTATTCGGCCGCTAAACACGGTAGATATGGATTTTCATACTAATATTTTCGACCGCCTGCTCGTATTTGACCAGTACAGTATTTTCGAGGTATCTTGGCGTCAAAATAATGTTCGAGTTTCAAGCATGTTTGAGAAAATTATATTCGTTATTCAACTTTCCAGAGCCACGGGTTTGTTTAAGTCTTCATTTGCATGTTTGTCAGATTTGGTGACAGATATAAATACGGTGCTCCGTAATCGAATATTTTATGTGACTATAAATGGTAGATGTGAAATTGAGGTGTGTCCGATGGATGCGATATCCGTAAAACACGAATCTATTATTTTGTATCAGCGTTATGTCATTCCGAATGTTGATATCCCAGTATTAAAATCAGATGGTGACAAATGTGTCACAGGATCTAAAATAAAAAAAATGATTTCACTTCCGCACCGTAATAAAAATCTCCTAACTTTAAATTTCATTAAAATGAGACGTTTGATTAATAATTATAAATCGAAAAACAAGACTTTATCGTAATTCCGTAGTCTATGGTCAGATTTCCGGTACGGCGTCATGCGAGGGGATGACCGTGGACTTTCTTCATTCTGGCCGTGGTCGACCTTCCCCAATTCACTGACAATTACTTGAACTTGCTTCTCCTTAAGTTATCTCGGCCTTTTATTGTTTTATTCGTTTAAATTGAAACGCTCCGGAGTATTACGTTAGATACCACGTTCAATGTTTTACAGCCAAAGCTATTGTGGTTTATGATGTTAATAAAATACGAACGGTGTGTTTTTTTAAATAACTATTCATATTTAAATTATTTTATTAGATTATAAAAGTTAGGGTTAGACTAGGAAATCCTTCTGCATTACTGGTTTTTAAGGTTCCGTACACGGAAGGTGCCAAACGGAACCCTATTACTAAGCCTCCGATGTCCGTCTGTCTGTCTGTCAGCGAGCTGTATCTCATGAACTGTAATAGGTAGACAGTAGAAAATTTCTCAGAATATGTATTTCTATTGCTGCTATAACAACAAATAATAAAATATCAATAAAGTTAAAAATTGAAAGGAGAGTCTCCAATAAATAAAACATTTTGAAGAAAAAAAAAACTTACTCTGGCATGTGGAGTGTTATTGTCTAGAGCTCATCGAGTAGAGTAGAAATAGGGGGCCGCAAAAATTGATAGTTTCAGACCATTTTTGTACGAGCTCCATCTCAACAACTAAACAAGTTAGGAATTAGACATTTCTGTATATCATGTACCATATACTGTATATAATCAACAAATACTAAAAACGCCGACTCATAAGGTAGTTTATTGAAATATGGGTGACTTTCTGGAACTGCAAAAAATAACTTAGTAATTCATATGAAATTTCATATAAATCATTATAAATATATTTCATTAAATACCCATTGAATTTTGCGATTTTTATAATTTGAGATGAAAAATAATAATATTTTTCGTGTAGTATTTTCATTTATTTGCTAAATATTGTACCTTGGTACGGAACTCTCCGTGTTCGAGACTTGACTGGTTTTATTTTTTTAAAGTTGAGCACGTTTAATGGCTGAATAGAAAACTGTAATGAAAACACTTGTTGTGTCTCTCTTTTTTATTTGAGTGAGTAATGAAATGTTACATTTACATTCAATGTTACATCTTTGTAGTAATGTGTCGGTTCAGATACAGTCTAATAACAACTATAACAAGCAATAATATTGCGGAAGAGATAGTGTCTCGCCTACTCTCGAGTTATTCCGTATAGTGTAACTGAACACACACACTCCTTTGGGAGACTCCGTATGATTAATCCGTCATAGGCTATCGATATGTTCGTTATTATTTATAGCTACATAGTTTATTCGTTTTTAATATTATTTGATAACAAGTACTTGACTTGCACTTTTTCATTGCGCATAGTGTTAAATATACACTTAAACTAAAAATATATTGATTTGATATAGGGGAGACCGAGGAAGGTTGTGACAATTTTTACTTAAAAGAACATATCTCAGTAAAGAAACATACTACCGTTATGAATTTTAGCCACGATATAGCTCAATCCTTACCCTTTTAGACTTAATCATCAAAGCCAACATATAATATAAGGTTTCTGAAAAAAACCTTCAAAACTGTAACTACTCCCTTTGTCACAACTCTCCTAACACCGAGGTAAGTTGTGACAAGTACCAAGGTAAGTTGTGACAGCTGTGTATTTACATTTAATTTTATAAAAAAAATTACTTTTACTTTAATTATGAACAAAACGCACTTTTTTTTTGCATAAAGGAACTTTAATTATTATTTAGAATAATTGCAGGAATTATAATAACAACAAATATGAATATAAAAGTATTAAATAATTTTTTGATCAATTAGGTATTATTATGAGATCAATACTTTCAAAATCAGTCAATAGTCCTAACCTAATCAGACAAACAATTATGGCAGACGTATTGCAGCTCGCCCCCAGTGCATTCTTCGTGAGACCAGCCTTTACACTCCAAGCATTGAACCCACTTCTCATTCGATCTGCTATTGGCATAAGGTTCGAGGCAGCACAAGCAAAAATAATCATTTTCTTCATCTTCTTCAGCATCATTTGCACTCTTCTTGTTAGTCTTTTTGGCTTTTTTAGGTATATTCTTTCCTTCGCTTAAAACGCGTTTTTTCACGCTTTTTATCTTCCTGCTGGCTTCTATGGCAGCTATTTCATCTTTAATAGGTGTGTCAGTAAGCACAGCCGATTTTATCTTGCGCCTATTAGGTTGGTTATTTTTTCTAGGCGGAGCTTTTGGCAACGGCCTCACTGATTCTGGCGAGAACACATTAGAAGTTGTAGCTAGAGGAGTACGAGCTCTAGATGTGGAGGCGACGGGTTCATTGGCGTTATTCATTGGCAAAGATTGATTGATAGATGATGTTGTGGCTTGATCAGTGGATGTAACTTGAGTAAGGGCTCTTGCTTCATTGAATTCAATGGTGCCAATAGTAGGATTTGGAGTGTGGGGTCTATTTTCTACATTAGCCGTAATTTCTTGAACGCTTGACGATTGCTCTGGTTCTGGATTTGGCAAAATACGGTCAGTGACTTGACTGGGCAGGAAATCGGCTTCTCCAAAGATATCTGTATTAACAGGCCATGTTCCAGTTGCAGCAAAACCAGCACTGATATTCTTTGCAGTGATCGCCACATTAAACGCTGATCTTGTTATGGATGGAATATCATAAATACTCATGACTTTCCCAGCGTTAGAGCGCATCCAATCATCACAAGCTGTATTAATTTCTTTTTTTAAAGGCCCAAATATAGCACGATCCAAAGGTTGCAGCTTATGTGTGCAGTGTGGGGGAAATGTCAGCAAAATAATCCCATTATCTCTGCAAAATTCAATATTCTTCAAAGCTGTGTGCGAAGCATGGTTATCTAGGAGCAACAGAGCTTTATTCTCTTTTGACGGTCTAACATGATTTTTGAAATGCTCAAGGAAAAAGTGGAAGTCATCCTCCTGCATCCATCCCGATCCGTTAGCGGTTCCAACAGAACCAGTAGGACCATCACGAATGAAATGCTCTTGGAATCTCTTACGTGGAAATATAAACATAGGCGGTATATAATTACCTATTGCGTTTCCAGCAAAAGCCATAGTCACTAAGGTTCCTCGTTCCGCCGATGTCATCGCACTGACTTGTTTTTCTCCACGTCGCGCTATAACCCTGTCAGGTTTCTGAACTGTTGTAATGCCTGTCTCGTCGACGTTCCAAATATCTTTTGCCACAAGATTATGTTTGTTTAAAATGTCAGTATAGTTCTTAAAGAAAGCATCCACATTACTTTTATTAAAGCTCGTTGCACGAGCTATGCTTGTAGCTTGTGGTAATCTTAAAGATAAATTGGGATGTCGTTGCATAAACAATTTAAGCCACACTTCTCCTGCCATCTCATTTTTTTCCCATGACGCCGGATATTTTTTATTATATTTTTTTGCTAACATGAACGCAATTCTTCTTGTTTCTTTTGTTGTCAGCCCATAATTGGATGCAGCACATGTCAATAAATACTCGCATAATATGTTTTCTTCCTCATCTGTAAAAACTTTTGGACTAGCATAACCCATGGACGGAGTCACTTCTGTTGCGTTATCTTGAAAAGCCTGTTTCTTTTTAATATATCTTTGCAAAGACATGTAGTTGAGATTGTAAGAGGATGCGGCATTTCGGAGACTTTGACCCCTCAACGTAACTTCTTCAAAGGCTAGTTCGTAAATGTCGATACTAGCCATACCCCTATCAGTCTTTCGTGTATACTTATTTGGCATTCTGAAATAGAAAAACAGGAACTCAGCATACAATACCAAACCACATGCCTAAGTAAATCCCTGACAAAAAAAATATATTTTTAAGACGACTTTAATTGCCGAATACTTTTAATATTAAAATTAGATAGTAAGAAATGATCAAAGCATACAAACATGCATGTAAACACAACAAAAAAACATTGCAAAAAGCGTGTAAAATGAGCTACCCACATAATAAACTTAAATAGGAGAGTTGTGACAGCGTGTCACAACTCTCCTAGGTAACAAAAATCGCGATCTGGTCAAAAAACATTTGTTTTATTTGGAAACGAGATGCAAACACAACAAAACAATGCCACGATTTCAAAGTCTAAATAACACACAACATAAGAAAAAATAGCTCAGCCACGTTAATATAATATACGAAGATATAAATACAATAATTGTTTTAATAAAAAACTTACTTTTCGTTTCTTTTTTTATGCGGACGTCGCACACACGCAACCGCTTGTCGTGGGCTTCTGGCGCGTACTGAGTCAAGTATCGCGTCTCTAAACAAACAGTCCTGCGCTGTTGCCAGCTCGCTAACGGTCATAAGTTCCGAGAAATCGTCTTTGTCACAACTCTACTTTGTCACAATCCTCCTCGGTCTCCCCTACTTTGCATATTAGGGAACCTCGATTATTTTATACGAGTAATGTGCGCTGCACGTTAAAGTTGTTTCATTGCTTAAACTTACATTGCCTTACCCTTTGTAGGGTCTTAGGTAGTCCATAACATCCCATGGACCTTTGATAATCGCATTATTAGCACATAAGTGGGTGCTTAATGCTCTAAAATTACACATGAGAGTATAAACATGAATTCAACTACATTATTCAACAGTTTCTGCAGAGTTACGGAAATCATTTGCTTCTGAAATTATTTCCGCACGAAAGAAAATATTACGCATTGAACGTACCATTGCATAATGTTATCGAATTTATGTTTTATATAATAACGCATATTGGTGGATGCTTTAGCCTATAAAGGTATCTGTTATATACTGCGACAAAATCCATAATAATAACGTTATTAAATGTCAAGGCTTTTAGCGTTATCTACGTGAAAATGTCGTAATATCACTTCGCTTTGGTCTTGAGATTACCATGCTGTGGTGACTTGAGTTAAGGCTACGAGTCTGAATGAATACGTGAGCCGTGAAAACAAGGATAGCATACCTCGATATTGACCGCGTCGCTACATTTGCTCCCCCTTTGTGATGTCATCGGACCCTCAATTAGATCGAGTTTGCACAGTTTCTTCGTGACCACACATACCAATAATTAGTTCTAGTAAATAATATAATTAGATGGCCACAATGGACCAGATTACATACGACCTCTTTTCTCCGTAATTATCAATTACGTAATTTTAGCTAATGTAGCGTCCGATATTAGCTGTACATAAAGGCTTTGTAATTAAATGTACCGTAACATGATATAGAATGTAGAATAAATTATTACAAAAACAGGCTTCATAGATTCCTCTCGAGACCGGTAGGCGGCCTTCATTAATACTATTGATAAAGTGATACAATAGTATACACATATAATCGTGTTCTGTCCACTCAAACTATGTAGTTGCGATTCTTGTCGCGATCATGACAGGCGATATAAGGCCGTCATCGCACTTACGAGCGACGCGAAAGCGGTGACTAAGCGTTCAGGGGTCGATGACCCGAACGTTAAGTTTGTACAGTGTCTCTATGTAATATAATGTAAATACTGCTTTGTATGTTATAGGAATGCCGTAACTTACATCTGTGGAAAATTGAGAAAATATTCAATCTTTCATGCGGGAAATATTCATACAATATCGGCTTAACAAAAAGTCAATATCGCCAATGGTCTGCAATGTTCTGGTCCATTCTAATTTATTCTATTTTTCACGAATTTAGGTACAGATAGTAGAGCAATACGTAACAGTTCTTCTCATTAAATGGATTAATCAACGAATATAAATTAGGAACTTCATATTTTATTAAACAGTATTACATCCGAGGTGTCGAAATAAAACGCATAATTTTCCAATTAATATAACTTCATAATTCATGTTGAGCTAGTTTCTATCTGCAAAACATTTATTACATCAAGGACAGCGCAAACAAAGCCACGGACGATTGCTATTTCCCAATGAATATCGTTTGAAGTATTACGTATACAATGATGTTTATTACCTGTGAAATTTGGAAGTTTGCTCAAAAGTTTGAAGCATACTTCTATGCTTCGTGAAAGTCAAGCTCACGCGCGAGTGTATTGCTCTCGTAGATATCGACTCTTACGAAATATTTCACGTATTACGTTTCACTTGATATAATGCTACTGTCATGAGTATTGAGTACCTACTCCACCAACTGTTGCAAAATTGGAAATGTCCATTAAAAACGGTGACACAGCAGATGTAGGCCAATGTATTATTTCAAAAATACACGATTGCCATCTCTCGTGGCTATAACTGCTATAAACTACCCACTCACAGGCGACCTTCAAAACAGAGACAAACAGAACTCCAGTGTCTCCAGCTAAACGTTCTCTAATCTTGATTTATACTTTATATTGGTTCTAGTAGAAGTATCTATCGGCGAAAGTGCTATTAAAATACACCCAGCAACTTTTGCGTGATTTCTAGAACAAATGCTTTGATTGTATATGACCTTTAAACGTGGCTCTTTTGACGCGTTTTGGACGAGACGCGTTCTCAAAACAGCGGGCACGTAAAAGAGATTTTGATATCAAACGAAAATAAAATTGATAAAAGCATTCCAAAAATACGCAGGAAAACGCGAGTTTAATATCCTCTTAACATTATTCGAAACTTTGTTCAAAGTAAAGTATTAAGTTGTAAATCATATCTGCATGATGACGACTCCGGTGTACGTAGGTGTGACAAAAGTGCCAAACTGATCTTTTTAACCACGATACAATGGTTGTTAATAACCGCTTTTGTTTCTCGCCCGACACATTATTATAACAATGACGTTATATTGTACTTTATGAAATAAGGTCCGGTTTGTGTGTGGAAACTGCGACGGTATTTAGCTCACACTCGCAGTAGTAACACTCATCGTTCTAATGAGCTCACGTGTTACCAACATTTATTGTTCTCATAAAGATATAAAAGCAATAGGATGTGTAAAATATTGAGATATTTATCTCAGTACGCATTGAATACAGCTATAAACCACGAGCATATTGTACTTAATAATCAGTTGCTATAGTTTTATTATGGGCATAGATAATAAAAGCCGTCATTTACTTGTATGATGCTGTGCGGAAATTACCCGTCATTCCAAGAGCCGATTTTTTTTTCTTGAAATATTAACATTCTGGTGAAAAAAGAACAAAAAGATTTTAAAGATTTACCGTCTATTTACAAAGGTGTTCGATAGCTTAACAATTTGCTAAGACAGGTACATCCGGTAATTCTTACAAATTGCCTAAGGCGACATGGCGCAGTATTACCAACATGCGATTTACAGTTAAATGTATTTGCACACGCTTCGGTCGCTGAATGGCTTAGAACAGCTTACTTATTGCAGCACACCCTCGGCATTACGAAGACCTCTAGAACCTTATAACAAGCTCGAATATACCCGTATTAGGTACAACATCATTCGGTATTACCGAGATTGATGTAAGATGAATTGCATATTAGAGATTGCGTATTATAGAAAATGTTATGTGAGCTTTTTGTCTTAAGTAAAATATGAGAGTGACAACGTTAAATTTCTCTATTAAATCATGTTAGATTTTTAAATAAATGCGAATAATTATATCAATCGAAAAATCGCTTTCATAAATATACGTGATTAATTTGTATAAATTGCTGATTAGGAAACGTTAATAAGCTTTGGTACTGTTTGATTTATTTAAAAACCTCGCAGTAGAAAAATGCTTTAATATAATGCTGATGATCACACCTAACGAACACAGACACTTTGCATGCTATTCAAGAGTCTCACCTTTGTAACACTCGCACCGATCATCATCATAATGTATGCAAACATAAATAAATCTATTTAAAACTGTGATCACAGAACATAACTTCTGTAGCTATGTAAAGAATATGTATTACTTATGTGAAAACCAAACTCTCACTTTGGATATCCGGTTATGGCGATAAAAGCATCAGTGGAAAACCGTTTCACGCTCATAACGGAATTAATAAATTTAAAACGTTATTGATAGCTTACCTCTGTTCTTCAATGATTGAAGCAATATAATTAGCGCAGACAAATTGAGTTCATTCTCAATCCGTTTTGATTGTAAAAAGTTGTTGAAGATAACAAAAAAAATGTGTAACGAACGACTTGACATTCTTCAATAGCGTCTATCTACATCTGTGTCTATAGCTATATGTCTGTTCTTCCTTAAGACCACTCGAGGTCGAGCGAGAACTTCTAATCCAATTTGAGTGTTTTTAATTTGAATTTATATAATTTTTCTCTGGCTGTACCGATAAGTTTTTTTAAAGAGATAGTATTGCTGTTGCGGCTAAAATTTAAAAAGGGAGATTTCATGCTAGAAATCCTCATACATACGCTGGGAAAACTGTAGTTTTTAATAATGTAATTAATTTAGTCAACAACAAAATATTTTGGATAAAATTAAAATTATGTCCAGATTTTTTTGCATTCATTCTATCTCCTGTTTACAACGATCAAGATCAAGTTAGAGGTACAAACTCAAATTGCCAAAGTTCGTGAAAAACAACATTGCAAAGTTCAATAGCGCATCAGCCAGCCGGCAGCTTGAACGGGTAAAAAAAAAATTGCGCTTTACATAGTTGGATTCGATTCCCATTTCGTGCTTTGGGTTTTTCCAGTAGGAATTTCTCAGTAGCAGTCCGGAGTTTGGAAGTTGGTGGTACGACAACCCCGTGCATCGGAAAGCACGTAAAGCCGTTGGTCCTGCACCTGATCTCTCCCCGGTCGTATCGGAGTGCCGTCCTATAGGAGTATCACAGTAAAAGAACAGAGAGTGCATCTGTGTTTGCGCACGTACTTGTGCACTATAATATCTCCGCAAGAGAGAGAATTTCGGGCACTCTTATCGGAGATTAGTTCTAATCTCCGATGAGATTGACCGCGGTCGGAAGGATATTACTCTATAAGCCGATGGTGTAGGCCTTCTTCCTAGCTAGAAACTAAACCTAATCCTTTTAACAGGGACACAAGCGCTCCAACGGCACCGACAGTCTTATTGAAGCGAACCAAGCACCATAAAGGCAGCATCTACTGCCTTGCATGGAGCCCAGCAGGTGACCTCCTTGCCACTGGATCCAACGACAAGACAGTCAAGCTAATGAGGTTCAACAGCCATGCCTGCAATTTGGAAGGACAGGAGGTAAGGACAATATCATTACCCCAATTTTTTCGATAATCTTTTTGTCTTCGTTTTTTATCTTGTTAGGTAAAAAGGACACGATGTATTGACCCGGCATTTCTAGATAAAATGCGCGTTTCATTTTGTAAGTCGGAGCGATTTGATCCTTGCCTCGTAGTATATACCTAAACCTTCAAAATCATCTTAGATACTAAAGTCGAATTATGTTATCGCACAGTTTTGACCAAAAGAGCACATGAGAGATAGTTATAATTAAAGTGTTTGAAATATTTTAGCCCGTCAAACGAAAGTAGGACTCCCAAATGTCTACTTCAAATAAATATATTAATAGGCTTCGTAAAGGATGTAGGTAGATACAATAAGAAGATCTATTTTACTTACTTGAATCAAAGCCAGATAGCTTTGTTCGCTCTAGCTTAAGCTCTTTTTTATGGGTGCCAAGAATTCTTTCGCAAGGTCCAGCATTTATGTTCTTAGAAAACACAATTTTCTGAGTTTTCGTCGACAATCGTACAGTCATATCTCAGTGAGTTATTGGAAAATTTTCCTTTCCACGTGAAGTGGCACAGTGGGGCGATAATATGTTCCTTGCTCTGCGAATCACCTCCTACCCTTTGAAGCTATCACTTAGAAATCTTTCAAAAGAGATACGTTGAATTTATTTATTCTATTTTATCTGTATCTATATTTATTATTTGGTTTATATATATTTTCAATATCTAGGGTGCCTAGGGTTTTTTCAACTATGTTTGAGGTCGGCTTGTAGTCTAAACGGATGCAGCGGAATACCAGTATTTTACATGGAGCGACTGCCTATCTGACCTCCACAGCCCAGTTACTGGGTAACATGATACCTTCTGACGACCCGTCACAACTGTCAAAGATCTACAAATGACAGCCGGGATCAACGGGTTACCGTGCTTTCCGAGGCACGGAGGGTTCTTGGTATGTAAAAATGGTCACCCATCCATGGACCAACCGCTGCAAGCGTAGCTTAACCTGATCGATCGACCCGTGCGGCTGTTATAACTTAGCCAAAAGCCACAAATATATTTAAAAAAAAAAAATTGTTCTGAAACGGACTGAATATTTAATTTTATGCTTCAAATAAAGTACTCACATAAATTATAGTTGATAACGCCACAATAATTTACTGGCTCCAATAATAAATTAATTCATTATCTAACCTTTGAAACGAGATGTCTCAGTCTCGTTTCAAATGTTATCGAGTTGTACTAACTCGAATGATAAGCGGCGGCGAATTGAAAGATGATCCAATTGTTTTTAAATTTCAATTAGTTAACCTTGTACATTTATATATTATCGGCACAAGTAACATAGACGTAACGAGGTGAATCACGTCGCAAGAAATCGAGTCCAGCTAGATTGTTCTATGTAAATAATTACGTCTGTTGTGGTAAATGAGTAAATACATGACAGATTGCGTTTATAGTCATTTTCTGTTTCGTTTACCTGTTTTGCGTAATCACTAAATATTCCACCAATAGTTTCCATTAGATTATGTTTAAAAATGGATTCCATGAGAGACTTATCCCATAGCGTCGCCAGCTTGGTAGAAGTGGCCCTTGTGTATTCTGACCTGCTCAGTTTCTCGCGGCTAAAATGGAGTCATGAAATAGGCAGGTGCACTTAGTCTCGTCTGCTAAAAATGTTTCCGTCAAGTTTGTTTGTCGCCGTTGATTAAGTTAAGAATGCAAATAATATTCCGGTCGAAAATAGGCCTGAGTCGAAATATAACAACTGAATCTTTTGGTAATATTTGGAACTTTATTATGAATGGTATACATGATTTCTGTCGCACGCTACGTCATCAAACGAATACAAATTTTATCTAATTTTTCAGGACAATCTACCATTGTTTTTTTCTTATGTGCTCTTTAAATGGCTGTCTGTAAATACTGCGTCGTGTAGGCAGGCAGTATTAAACGAACACGACTTCTGTGTAAATTAGCTCTATGAGATTCTATATTAAGTAGTTCAGTTGTCAGAGGCTTATGAATAATAATTTTCAGATATTTACGTCAGTCTTACTCTGCAAACGTATTTATTCTTTGTTTCTAATGTCTTTTACGATATTTCTTTGTTCTTGTTTCCTGCTGTACGATGATAAATTATAGAAAAACGTAGCGAGACTCTCGAATCGAATAGAAAGAGCTCCTAGTCACAGTCAGTCAATGTCGTATGAATCGGAGCGTTAATGGCACAAATGCAATTTATTCGAAACGTTACCGTCACTCTGCAATATCAGCGTCCTCTTAACGATTGTCAATCTCGATTAATCGCATATGTGGCACGAGTTCGTGAACAGTTCCGCGCATGATGCTGCTACACCGGCTAAGTATAACGCACTGTTATAAGTATTGTACGAAGATATGCAGCTAGATTTCTTTGTCTTTTAATACAGTTTTTATAACATCGTCAGCTGTGCTCCTCTTTCTTCGAGGACAAATGTAATTATACCAGTACGACATAAGAAATAGACCTCCTAATTAAGATGTCTGTTCTTAAAAATATTGAATTGTGAAATGTTCTTGCAAAATTCAAATGTTTTGTTTAAACGTGAATAACAATTTTATATCGATCTATCAGTGTAGTTAATAGAAATAGAATAACTTTGTCATGCTATTATTAATCGGCCTACCTATCTCGGAAACGGGTTATAGTGAAGGGGTTATCTTTTCCGTAATGATTGGTTATCTGATTGATAATATTGATAAAGGTATATAAGTAATTTTGAAGTAAATTTAATCAAACGCTCGTCTAAGTCTAGGACAAGACAAGATTCGTTACAATGAGGATGCTACACACGTATTAGATAGTCAGAATAGAAGAAAAACGTATTTATCACAGTAAAATATATGTAAGTATGAAAATGAAAATAAGATGAAGTAGGATCTTAGCACAATCGCTTTTAAATTCAGAAAAAATCACAACTGCATGGATCTGAAATATCGCATCATGATCATCTCGAGCTTAGCGATTGGAATAGTTTTACAAGAATGCGTGTGTCGGGTTCCGTACTCGTATATCGCACGTCCGCGTTCTCACACCAGTCACCAACTATAAGGCGATAAATTCGGAAACTAAAATCATTAGCAATGTTCGCCTTGCAAAGGACAAAGTTTTGTGATACCAACTTTAAGTCTCTTGATTGAGAAAAATGGATCTAGCTAATTAAATCCACCGTAGGGTTCTTGTGATTATGGCCAGCTTTTGTATTTGGTAAAAAAGCCTAAAAACTTGCTGCTTGGCTTACTAAACTTTTATCCTAATTTCAATATACAATGACCATTCCATTGCTATTCTTTACGTACACGGATCAATCTGCCTAGCCTTTTCCCAATTATCTTGGGGTCGGCTTCCAGTCTAACCGGATGCAGCTGTACCAGTATTTTACATGGACTGGCTGCCTTTCTGACGTCCACAACTCAATAACTGGTAAATACGATACCCCTTGGTAAGACTGGTTTTTGGGCTTCTGACAACCCGTAACGACTGGCGAATGACAGCCGGGACCAACGGCTTAACGTACTTTTCGGAGGAGTCTCGGTATGTAAAGATGGTCACCCATCTACGGACCAACCCCGGCAAGCATAGCTTTACCTGATGAATCGACCCGTGGGGCTGTTACGAGCCACGAGCGTCTCTCTCTACTCGGACAATAGTTGAATATTGTCGTTACGACCAAATTACTCATAGCACAGGAGAAAAGATGCTGTATCGTAATGAAATAAATTGATAATCAATCAAACTTTGGCAAATGGGGACGAATGATCCATCTTCGAACTCTGAATTAAAGGTAGGTCTAACTTGTCGGGTAGTCGAAAGAAGTGCTTTCATTTTCGCAAATATATTCTATCTTTAATCTTATATATAAAATATATTACGCTCAATTTTCTTTGAATGAATATGGGTAAAATATAGTTCCTGAAAGGTTTTGAGAATAATGCGCTAGAGAGTAGTTGTCATAGTAGGGACTGGGATTAAGATTTCGATTCTTGGAGGAGGTTACTAAGGCTGCTGCTAAGAAAACAGCGGAAGCGGGATATCTAGCGAACATATTTATCACTATCTGCGTCCCTGGGTTTTACCTGCACTACTGATATCCCACAATAAACAAGCATTTTTTTAGCATGAGGCTCTTTCCATACTAGTCTATAAGTTTGCGGTGAGGAATCGGCATGCTCGGTATACTCGGTACCGAAAGCCTTACTGAGCGTTTCCTGATTGGTTCCGTATACGCGGGAGCGGGGAGCGGATCGGTTCGGTACCGTGTGACGTCACGCGTTTTACACCATGCTCGGCGATACTCGGTACCGAACGCTTACCGAACGCCTTATTTGGATGAAATTTGGCACACGGGTTGACCATGACCCGGATACACACAGGACAACACATACAATATACATAGACACACACAAAGGACACACAAGATACGGGGGGGGATTCAGGTTACATGGGATACTTATCCCGGTAGTACGTTCCCGTAGGATAATTTCCGACATACACGCGGGCGAAGCCGCTGGCAAAAGCTAGTAAATTATAGAATTAATTTGAATTTGGAATTCTAAATGAAAGCAGTGCGGTACCGTTTCTGTACAAAGCATACTATACCGCACTGCTGGTTACCGACCAATGAGGACACAGAAGCAGTGTGGTATCGTGTCGGTATACTTACCATACTATACCGAACCGATACCGCACCGACCAATGAGGAAACGGCTTAAACTTAAAAGGTGTCATATGTCTCTCGGCAATAACGTAGCTTTATGTCAGTGAAAGGATATCCAAAATGGATCGGTTCTTCCAGAGAATACTCTTTACATACATAGGTGTAAGTATCCATACATATAAACTCACGCGTTCTTCTCATGGGGGTAGGTAGAGACTACAGAACGCAACCGGAAAGTTTACTTCTCTAAAATCACTATAAATGACATAGTTGTACCCAGTTTTGTCATCGAAACTTTTCCCATAAAATAATGTTTCCTTATGTGACTTGTTGTAACTCCTTCAATTGTTCTCAGGTTGAGCTGACGATGCACGACGGGACAGTCCGAGACGTTTGCTTTATCGAAGACACGTCGAACAAGACCAGCCTGTTGGTAAGCGGCGGCGCCGGCGACTGCAAGATTTACGTTACCGACTGCGCTACGGGCAAAACTTTCCAGGTAATATAATTTATATTGACCAAGTCTGGACGTTAGAAGAAAGTTAAACAGTTTATTACTTCTTAGATTATAAGTGATCGTCGTCTTGATTATATTTTCTGTGCCAGTTTTATCTGTGTTACCAAGCCAAGGCCGACTTTTGGATAAAATGGTTAGCCTAGGAAATAATTTAACCCTTAATCTGAATTTGGCCAATAACTTATTTAACAGGTAAACTTAGTTATGTACCTAAAAAAAAAACTCGACATCGAAATAGGCGGTAAAATCAAGGCGTAAACGTGACATGAACACATTGCAATCGCTAATTTGATTCGTCTATGCAGACCTCACGTGTTTGTGTTTACGTTGGTGATTAGGGCAACCCGTGTGTAGGCGACGATTCAGACGAACACAACCTTATCCGCTACGAATATTATTACGCACGCGATCTGTGGTTTTACCCCGCAAGGCTCGCTACAACCCGAGAATCATCGAGGTGGGACACATTTAGCCACCTCCGTCTCATTTAACAACCCTGTTTAATCCCACCCTCGGATAAGGACCACAGTTAATACCTTCATATTTCTTCTAGAACTGTCGTTAAACTGACACCCTTTATTCATCGTCAATTGTTACGCTCCCGTTTATTTCAATCTTATTGATATGCCACGTGTCACTTTACCAATCTTTTACACTTTCTTTTGCCCTCGGGAACAGAGAATAGATATTTCGATTTAAATAAAACGACTTTTTATAGCACTATAAACATCAACTGTGGAACGATACAAGAGAAATCGCCCGCCTACCTCGGGTTCTAAGTATATTAAATCAATTTCGATTTGAAGGGTGCGTTTGATTTGTTCTGAGATTGGTGCAGAGTGATTGGTACCGTAGTTGTATGGTTGCTTTGTGTTGTGTTCAGGCGTTAAGCGGTCACTCAGGGCACATTCTGTCACTGTACAACTGGGGCGGCGCCATGTTCGTGTCGGGCAGTCAAGACAAGACCGTTCGTTTCTGGGACCTGCGTACTGGCGGGTGCGTCAACATTATTTCGCCGCCAGCGGGACAACCCAACAAGGTACGTGTATAATCTTTAGACCTGTTTCGTTGTAAGAAAAATATCGTGAGGTAACTGGCATGTTCTAGAATCAAAAATTTGAATACTTGTGATGACAGATGTCTTCGAATTTTACCAACCCATATTTGGACGCGCGCGGCCGCGCGGTGGTTACGGCCCGATCTCACAGAGAGGCCTGGTCAGGTATGGTTTAAGTAGGTAGGCTATAGAGGTATGACGAACAGTGCGTTAAGTTCATTCATCCTCAATAGAAAAGAGAGGATCCTCCGACCAGACGGGTGTTGAGTCTGGTAGGCTACTGCCCGACGATTGATGTCGGGACGTTGTATATACTCTAGTCGCGTGGTAAACTCTGCTTGCGCGATGCAGTATTTTGCGTGACGTCACGTCAGTCAAATGCGTAGCAGCGTCGCATGTGGCGATGTAGATCTGGCCAACAGGCTTATCTCCGAGCAGTGAGAACATTATGGGACATTTATGCTTTGTTTCATATTACACATAACTTCGTGTAGTTTTCGGCGGTGACGAAATTCGTCTTATGTCGTATTATTTACTTATCGTTAGTTATAAAATCTATAGATACTAAAGTAGGTACCTCTACCTACCTATAGTTTATGTACTGCAAATATGGAAGACTAATAATGTTGCTAACAAAAAAATCAATTTCTTTTGTATTTTACTCCCTATCAAATGGGAAAACAGAGTAAGCGATACTTTTAATAACCCAACCAGTAATAATTAATAAGCTGGCAAGTGAGCCTCCACGGTATTAACCGATTCTTTCAAAGGGATATTTCTTGTTATTATAAAATCGTCGCTATCTATTAGCTTAATGGAATCGACTTCTTTGTGATATAGGTAAGTGCCATAGTTTCATTATTATTTCAATACCGTACATTAGTCTAATTGTGGGTGTACGACTTTGCCGTAGGTGTAATTAGCAACGACAGAACTAACTATAGTAGACATGGATTGGTTGGAACCACAAGGTTTTGTAGGGGTGCACTTATACGATATCATAATATCGGTTAATGTTACCGATTCCGTTACGCCTTCTCTGCTATTAGCGAGCTGTGCTGTTTATGCCAGAAACCAGATTTAACAATATTTTTTCGAATATAGCGTATACGATATGAATATTAATAGGGATTATTATGGATAGATACAGTTTCATACAGTATCTTTAATGTAAAAACAGAATAGTACAGAAGGCGCACTCCGCATTTTAGTCCACGTCTTGTCGGGCCAATTCAGTAACCGTAACGTAGTCAGAATATATAAGAGTTACGCGATAGAAAGAGAGGCAACTTCTAGGTGAATATAACTGTAGGTAATTAGCACTGTGCGACCTGAATTGCACTATTTGTGTCGTAGCAAGATGATTTTGCAGATCTGTATTAATCTGTGGTTTTTGTTCAATTTTGAATTTATACTGTCGAGATCTTGTGCCTATAGAAATGCGCCTTCATACACGCGAACAAGGATTTAGTTACACTAACTGCAAGTATATGCGTAGTGTCGAGGTTTATGCAATCTTGTCATTATTTATTCAAGACAATTGAAAGTTCCGTTTCATCGGCTTTATTTGAATAAAGAATTGCACCTATTACCATTAATAATTAAGTACAAAATAGTACTACGGTCTAATTTCTTACTAATACATTGCATTTGAACATAATAAGCCAATTTGGATTGCTAAACACAGTCCGCGTAATCAAAGTTATGTGGGATACAAAAACAATGTTTCATAAAAGTGGTTTATTGCACGCCCAGCATATTAATGTCTATTGTTCGACGAAGTTATACCTCATTAATTTTACCAACAGTATGGAATAGTTTTCTCTTGTGTATTTTATTTGCCGTGGTTCATCGGTGTTTTTTGTTATGTTACCATATCGATACCAGAAGTATCAATTAACGTAAGGGACATTTTGACGAAAATTAGTTATATATATCATTGGATTCAGAATTTCCAGCTCTATCGATTGGTATTATTAAAATTTGTCTATCGTTGAAAAAATGTCCCTTACAGTACACATTTTTAGACTGCGTAAAACGATTTATGACAAAAAAAATGATTTAACGGACATTCACATTTTTTATTCTCAGAAAAATAAAGTAAGTCATCGTTTTAAACAATTTGCACCCTTACCTTAAACCTCAAATCAGTCAATTTAACTAACATGTTCCTTACTTTAATTCATGATATGAGTTTTATAAGAATTATTCCCTTACATTAATATGTCACATAACTATATTTATTATATGCTCCTTACTGTAATATGCCTATAACGTAACAAGTAGAAATCAAATTCGTATTTGCTTTACTTTATTTGTTTAAAAGATTGTTGCTAAAATACCGAATACTTACATTAATTTGATTTTCTCAATAGTTATCTCTCGGGCGCGCGCGACGAGCGTAAGGTGTTGCGGGTGTCTATGCGGGGAAGGGGTAAGACTTAGTAGCGACGCGACGGTCGCTTGCGTGCATTCGTGCGTAGTCTGAAGTTTGATTTGTTACGATTAATTATGTCATAACATCAATCAACTCTCACGTGCTGCTAATAAATGTTAAGCAATATTGTTTGGATTGTTTTCTAAGGGGTGTGTTGTTGTATGAGGGTGTACAAGTAATTTAAATAATGTGTGAAAACAATAGTAATAACACTGATCAGCTAAGTGCCTTACTTGCCCGAAAGGAAAAACTAATGAACATGAAGAGAATAATTCAGAGGTATGTATTACTTACAATTTTACGATGAGAATAATGTTTATGTACCTAACAGTAACGATCTTGTTTATTATTTACAATAATATTGTAGATAGAGAATAGGTAAGTTGGTTGAAGTTTTAGATACTTGCGTAGTCCTGTAAAAACTAGTTTGTATGGTCTTGCTCTGTGCCCATACCTACTACTTTTAATCACCCGGGCCGGGTAAAAAAGGATACGTAAATGAAAGTTATGTATGGCACTGCATTTGTTATGGGCAGCTGTGACGCTTACCATCAGGCGAACGTCCTGATCGTCTTGCACCTAAGTATAAAATAAAAGCAATCTTAACTAAGATTAATTATGTAGATAAAGTACGACTGCTATACTGAGGTCGGGGTTTTATTCTTGTAGGTATGCTTGAAGTGCAGGTACTTTCGTATTTGTATGCAATGCCTACGCAATGGTGATTTATGCATTAACTGTGAGTTTTATACATGACGTATAATACTTAGGTTTTGTCTACACCATTAATTTAGTATTATTTAAAGTATACAACAAATTAACGTAAGGGACATTCGTTATTTTATTTGACTTTACATTAATTTAAGTGTTCATCAATATTACCGTATTTTAGTCGTTCTTATTAATAGTGTAAATATAAATTAATTAAATTATACAAATAGAATACACTTCTAATAATTAAATACTTTTGTAAAGATTTGAAAGACTAATATTTATCTTTACTTTAATAACAATGCGAGTCTTAAGTAGTAATGTCCCTTACATTAAAGTGTTGTCGGATTTTTACTCGAGCCTTTAATCTAATATTAATCGTATTCATGATTGGTTTGTTTTTAGGTCTGCTGAAAACAAAAGAGATTCTTCAGAAAGTTTTATAGAAAATAGTGATGTAGAAGAGGAAACACAGTTAATAACAAGAAGTTCAAATAGACCTAGTATTATTGTTAATAGCAGTAATGACACCGTGTGTTCTGTTGAAAATGACATGGAAATCATAAACACATCAACGATTTCCTTGTCTCGATCACATTCTTTTTTTAATAAGTCTAATGAAAGCTCAAATCGTAATACTGGAAACATTAATAATAGTCAAGTTGTTGAAAATCCTTTAAACGTATTATCCGATGTCATGAATATTGACCAGATTGAAGCACCTCTAAACGTTGGAACAGAAACTGATGCATCCAATTGTGATGCCTTTGTGGTCGCACATTCATCACGTGAGTTAAATGATACAGGCGAAGAACTAGAGAACATACAGCCACTGTCATTGTCCATACTTTCAGATGTAATAGCAGTTGATAATACAAACAAAGACACCATGATGGTTGAAGGCCTACACTATGACGATGTTTTGGGCACAATTTTTAATACTTCTTGTAATGATTTGATATCAAGCGAAAACGATAACAACGTACCTTTTAAGGAAGTCATAACTGAAGTTAATTTAAACAAAAAACGTCGCGTTACATCAAAATTCATGAAATCTTGCATGGATTTTCTAACTGATAGCGAGGAAGACTTTTCTTCGGGAAGTTCTAATCTTTGGTCAGACAAAGAAGAAACTTCAGATGGTTCAGAAGATTACCAGAAAAATAGAAAAAGAAAGAAAACCAAGTCCATAAAAAATAATACAAAAACAAACCAAACAGAAATCGTACCTATGAAGAAAAAAAAAACTGAAAATAAACGTAAGTCACGAAAACAGCTTAGAGAAAAAGGTTTATCCTACGAGACAATGTCTGGTAACGTAAAAGAACCCCGAAAGTTACAAGAAAATCCTTGTAAAGAGGGTAAATGTAGTAGGAAATGTTATGAAATTACAGAAGAAAGAAGGAAATGTATATTTCAATATTTCTGGGCACTTAATGACGATAAAAAACGGGATTGGATTGTACAATGTTCTAGACCCACCAGTGTAAAACGTCAGAAGACTAAAAACACAGCTAGCAGGCGTTCGTTAACTTATGAGTACTTTATTAACGAAGATGAAGGACGGAGGCAGGTGTGCCAACAATTTATACTGAAGACTATCGATATAAGCCAAACTTACATTTTGTATACGTTAAACAATACAAAAGAAGGACTGTCTCGTGTTGATTCTCGAACACGTACAGCATCAAATAAATATGACGAAAAAACAAAACTAAATGCAACGAAATACATAGAAGCATTACCGGCGTTACCTTCTCACTATAGTAGGAAAAAATCTACCAAATTATATCTGCCTGAGCAATTCAAGAACTTATCAAACTTGTACAGGTTGTACATTAAATATTGTCAAGAGAGGACCGAAAACTATTTGAGTGATAAACTATTTACGTGTATGTTTAAAGAGTATAACTATGCATTTCACATTCCTAAAAAGGATAAATGTCTCTTATGTACTAAAAACGAAAATAATCCGGATATGACGACTAATGAACAGTTACAAGCCCATTTATTGGAAAAAGAAGCTACATACAAACGCTTTCATATTCATCAAAATCAAAAACGCGATAGCACGTTTGTTGTATCTAGTTTCGATCTACAGAAAGTTTTATCGACACCGTATGGTGAAAGTATGCAATTGTACTATTCCAGAAAGTATGCTGTATTCAATTTTACAGTATATGAGAGTGGAACGCAAAACGGATACTGTTACATATGGGGTGAGGCTGATGGTAAAAGAGGGAGTTGTGAAATAGCATCATGTTTGTATCAGTACTTAAAAGAAGTCGATAACAGAGGAGTGAACACATTATTATTATACTGTGACAACTGCACGGGGCAAAACAAAAATAAAGTGATACTTTCAATGTTCAAACATTTTTTGGAACAATCTAAAAATCTAAAAGTTATACAAATCAATTACCTTCTAGCTGGACATACATATATGCCAGTAGACAGCATGCATGCTGTTATTGAGAGGGAAGTAAGAAAACTAATTGTTTGGGCACCTTCGCAATGGCCAAGTTTCATAGAGAGTGCTAGAAAACGGCCTCAACCATATAATGTGAGTGTCTTAGAACATACCGATTTCATTAATTTCCAGAATCTGGCGGATTCTGTATTCACTCAAGCTACTCTTAAGAATAAAGATCTACGTATGAAAAATATAAGAGTGTGCACATTTAAAAAAAATGCCTTGACGAAAATTGAAGTTAAATATACAATGTTGGAGACTGGTGATACTTACGACATAGAACTCTCCAAAGAATTACCTCCAAAGACCAACGCAAGAGGAAAGGGTAAAGGGGTCGGGAAAAGAAGTACTGTCAGAGGTAAAAAGGCGAAAAATATAGACAACACAAATCAATCTGCAGCTGAAGAAAGTACTAGCAATGAAATAAGTCAAGGGAACACAGACAACTTGCCATCTCTATATAAAGAGAGGCTGCCAATTTCCATTCCAAAATACAATGACCTCAAAAAATTGTGCGACACCGGTATAATACCAAAAAGATATCATGGTGAATATTTGAAACTTTCAAATAAAGTGCCCGTTAAAGATACCCTCAACGAAACTGACGACGATGAAGATGACGTGATTACTGATAATGAGTATGATTAGATAAAATACCAAATATAAAATTGCGTCGTCGCATTACAATGATGCTTGGTCGATTCTAAAATACATTAAATCCTCGTGTCTTTTAGAACCGAGCAAGCGTTATTGAAATGCGACGACGCAACGCAACGCAACGGAGCAGTGTGGCATTGCTTTAATTAGTATTGTAATCGACGCAACAATAATAATTATTTTTCTTATATTAATATTCATAATTATCATTTTTATTATTCATTCATCTCTCACACAATTCATCCACCTCTTATTCGATCTTCTTCCCTTACATCCATTCGCCCTTCTATTCGTCATTTCAACTTTCACTACTATCATACTAATCATCTTCCACACAATTCATATTCCATTTATTCATCCAGTCTTTCATTTCCAGTACATTTATTCAATTAGGTACTTAATAAATAAAACTGTTGAAATAATAACAATTGTTTTATTTTTGTATCTATCCCTAAATTTCATTTAAATCTGTGAAAGCTAAGCTGTAAAACCTGAAACTAACGTATAGATTTGCTTTGAATAATTAATGTTGGTTCATACCAACATTAATCCAATATTACTCTTGCATAAAACTTATTTCCATGGTGTTAAAATACCATCAATTTTAGTAGATAATCTATAGTTACATCAAATTGCATCCCTGTAAAAGTCCTTTACAATAGAGTTATGTATAATTTTCTATTTCTCTTGCTGCTTACACTATCTTCGACGGTTTACACATAAAATATCAGTAACGTAAGGGACAATTAAACATATTTTTTTAATGTAAGGGACATGCTATATTCTAAACCACTGAGCATTCGTAAATCTTTTGTTTATAGCATGAAAGAATAGGAAATTCTAAGAAACTTTGCTGTAGACACAATTAAAATTGGAGCAGACAGCAAAAAGTTATAGACAGATTTAAAAAAATAAAATCGTTTTTTGGCTCTCCTGAAAAACCGTGTTTTGTCCCTTACGTTAATTGATACTTCTGGTATCGATATATGGTGGCGTCATTCGTTTTTGTGTTAATGGCAGCTATTGACAGCTGTCATTAGACGCTTACGTCTCAAAATAAGAATAATCTCTTTTCGGTACAATGTGACAGATGTTTGATGCCGAAATTTAATCGTAAGCAAATATGAAGTACTCCTCGTTTTAAACATAGCTATACCTGAACTGCAATCTCAAAAGCGAGCGCGACTAGATGAAAATGCTCGGTATCTTCAATATAGAGGATTAAATTTGCTCTTCCAAGAAAATGCAGGATTATTAAGTTAAGACTTGTTCCTGTTGCAAACGGCTAAGTCTTCATGCAATTTTCATTTAATATTACACACCCACAGTTTCTGAAAACCTGATCGTTCTTGATTGGTAAAATGAGTTGGCTACAACGTTTGCATAATGCATGCATAATCAGCTTATAATTCTCCCACTGCTGGAAATCAGGCCTTCTCTTAATGAGCGGGAGTGGGCCGTAATCTACCACGCGGGGCCCAATGCGGGTTGGTAGATGTCACATTCCTTAGAATTTTTGGCTCTAGGACATGCCGGTTTCCTCACGATGGTTTCCTTCACCGTTTTGGAACAGTGGTGATGAAATCATTTACACAAAGTAAAGCGGCTGTCTGGGTTCGAACCTACACAACTCGTAAGTTGCGGCCGTTACTACTGGGCCACCACTGCTCTACTCAGTTTCGGCTACAATGTTTAACTAAGTTGATTTAAGAGAAATAAATACTACAATGAATTGTTGGTATAAAAATAAATCATTGCAAATGACACGGAAGACTCGAAGCCTGGGAAAGCATCTGTCACGATCACGACTTCGGAATGCAGACTTGTAACCGATACCAGATATGTTGTTCTGTTCACATACCTTTGTCCTTAAGCTCGCGACAAAAACATTCCTTTACGTGTCGTTTCAGGAATTTCTTGAGAAACGTTAGGCTTGACTTGCAAAAATAATTGTATTATTTCGGTAAGGTCGTGGAAAATATCATGATTTATTAACATAAGGGCCGATTACATAAGGTTCAGTTACGGTTTATGAGATTTTTTATAGAATTCTAGTTAGTTGTGGCATATAATTTTAGACCATAGAGCAAGAACATACAGCATAATATCACGCCAGTTTTCCCTGTACTTATACACAAACATTTTGCCGATTCTGTTCAAGTCCCATGTCATAGTGGACGAGAGCAAGAAATCAGATAATAATTTAGTAGGTACCTACAGATTTTTTTTATGTGATGGCTTTTATATAAGGTCCCATTAAAATAGATGGACAAACTTTTAGACATCATTCAGACCACCAAAATAAGGACAATGGTAAAAAAAATAAATAAGAAAAACGCATTAGATACTTACAAGATAAATAAATCAGCTAACGAAAATACACAAAAAATGTTGGTTACACAATACCATTTATTATTTTAGGTCAAAATAAAATTACTTTAATCAGTGTTTTTTTTTGCTTGGATATCTTTGGCTAGACGTACTGAACGCTGTGTTAAAATTTGTTCATCTATTTTAATGGGACCTTGTATATACATAGTTTTGAGTGACATATTATGATGATCTGCGACCGGATTAGGTGGCCTGACAGCGAGAAAACTTCATACAAACGCCCAATGATAGGTGCACTACTGGAAAGCGCGGCAGGACAAAAGTAAGAAGCTTTGCCTCTGTGGGGTTGGATACTCTGTGGCACGACATTTGTGCTTATTCGGAAACACGAAGATTACCGAAGCACATACCTTTTCTGGTTTAACTGTAGTTTTTCTTACCATTTCTTTCTCACCAGGGCTCAGCAGTAGCATCTCTGGCAGTGGACCCGAGCGGCCGGCTGCTGGTCTGCGGGCACGACGACGGCTCATGCGCGTTGCACGACGTCCGCGGCTCCCGCGCGCTTCAGCGCTTCACGCCGCATTCTGGTGACCTGCGCAGTGTTCGCTTCTCGCCCGGCGCCTACTACCTACTCACTGCTGGATATGATGGACGGGTTGTGCTTACTGATCTTCAGGGTAAGATGATTATGAGCCTTTTATCGCCTTACTCGTATTTTTATCTTCTATAATTAGAGTTTGCCCTTATTTATAATAATATTATATAAACTTTACTATCAGGTTTCCAAGGCCCAAAGCGTTTATTTATTTAAAAAATCTTACTGGACTTACAGTTTACACCATGGTAAACAGTAAGCCAATAAAATAATATTTCTCTAGAAAAAAAACATAAGTACATAAATTACCCACTGATTTAATTAGAGTACCCTTTAAAAGAATAAGTCAACATCCGGTTCATCTTGAGCAAGTAGAGTGTAGCTTGTAATTATTTTAGTCATCTGCCATTTATGAGTTCCTGAAATGATTTGTCGTAGTTAGGTTGAAGGTTTAAAGTTGAGCAATTTGCTCTTAGTTGGTGGTGATCTATAGAATTAATGTTATTTTACTGGTGTACTTAAGCTAAAGTTTGCACCCAGGTGACCTGACCTGCGCCCTGCCGAGCGTGCCAGTGGCCCGCCACCCCGACAAAGTGATCTCCGCCCGATGGCACCCCGACGACTTCTCTTTCCTGTCCACGTCTGCCGACAAGACCGCCGTGCTGTGGACGATACCGCCCGTCTAGCGAACACTCCGCGTCCCCATCGGCTAGCACAAAGAGCAAACGCTCCGACTACAACTCATACATTGGCGATATCATTCTATTCGACTTATCTCCACGATTCCACCTAACTCACCGTGCCTCACTCAGCAGCTTTGCCTTACGTACATTTTAATAATAGAACAATAATAGATAGCTAGTTATTTAGGACTTAAGCCAGCAAAAACAAAATACGGTGAGTCTGGTTGAATCAAGCCAAGCAAAAGTACATGAATCAATCGTGGAAATGATTAAACGTCGAACTTCGATCGACTGGACGGTATAACGACACGGAATACAGGTACCAATTTACGACAGTTACTTAATATCGCCTAATCATTGCACCGTGACTGATCGCCTGTATCTTGCAAGCTAAAACCGCTTTTATCGCGACTGTGTAGCGACCATTTTGCTTATTTACCTCTGGTTATATTTACAATCACAGATTAATATGAAGAGTGACTCCTCGTGGTCGATATTTAGCATGAATAATAGAGTTGGTTACCTCTCACGAGGTAAAATTAACTGTATTTTTGTAAAATAAAAAAGATTTAATTGTAGGCCTAACGTTGAAGTACATTTTATGCTGAAAGGTAGGTCAAATAAAAAAGGAAAGAGTGATGTGGAATAATTCAAATTGAACGATTTTGATCCGCCTTTCAGGGGATATTATGATGATGTGTATGTGAACCGCCACTGGCTTCTATTTAAGTTAACTTTCGCTATAAACTTCTCCTTTAAGCATTATAAATTTGCGATTTATTCGTATTTATTAGGATCGAGTTTCCATGTCTAGTGAAAATAGCAATCTTAGGCTAATGACGCACTTGGAACTTTTGTTTTGGAAAACTGTCCGGTTTCATAAATTTAAAAGGTGATATACATGCTACACCTCATTTTAAAAGTACACCCTTTATGCACGTTTCACAACGGATTAGAAAAGTATCTGAAACATAAGTTTCACAGTGTTGCAGCGCTTACTGTTGTGATTAATCGTGCTGTGCCGTAAGAATGCTTTTAATCTTATAATTTTACTATCGATCCAAATTAGAGCTTTAAACTAAATGACTTGTCCACGACACTGACATCGTGTTTTGCTATTTACAAGAATTTTAAGACAGCAGTGCTTCTCCTAATGGAGAATAAAGCGATAGTTTTTCGCCCATGATTTGGTTGGTGTGCGAGGCACGCATGTGTTCGTGGACGAGGCACCATCTCACTTCAACATACGTAGAAGCAAGAGTACGTAGAGTGATTTATTTTGTCACAACAACCATAAACTTAGGCAGTAGCTACATATAGGCTCACTAATGTACTGATCTTTTAAGTATATTATACTGTCACACAATTCTAGTTCACAGATATATAATTATTACTTATTTATGTACGGTGATACGGTCTTGGTACGGATTAGCTTAAGAATAAATAGAGTGTCGACACCAGCCGTCTGTAATTTAGATGTATCTAGTGGGACAAGACCGCTCACTGTAGCACTGATGAATAAATATTATAATTTGACTGCGTTTTTATCGAAATTACAATTGGATTTTATCAACATGGACGTAAATATATAATTATTATTATTTAAATACTTTGGTATTCTCTCAGTATAGTACGAACACCAGTGGTGTAAGTAAATAATTATTAATTGTATTAATATTTTAAAGAATCTTAAAGATTATAATGTTACTTAATATAATGTTAATAAAAAAATATAATGCAATTTAATCGTGTAAGACATTGCACAAATTTTTAATATCATTGGTATGCTCATATTAAAACTATTTGCATAGCTTATTAAAACCTTGTCAAACAAGTACTTACATTAAGTAGTGTTTGATATTTATATTTTTTTATAATCGGATTTGTTTATTAATATTTGTGTATTAACTGCGCGCATTGAGTTTGAGGAAACATTATAATTGTTATTATTTAAAAGTTTAAATACGTCTTATATTTCCCGCAAGAAAATTTGCTATTCATTGGTTATTTCTGTTTCCCTTCAATTATATTTTTTAATGTAATATTTTGCATAAATCTGGCCAATGTTTTTCGCGCGTGGTTTTAGTATTTATATTCAGTGTTCGCACTTATAAGAATTTTATTAAGAGTATGATACTTATTTATATTTTATGTATTGACAAAATTATTATTTTAATCTAATGAGTCCATAACTTACATGTCTCTAAACTAAACCATCGAAATGTTAAAACTGTAATATGATCTTTGTTAAAACCGAATTTCTTTAACATGTGTATCCATTTATTATTTAAGAATATAATCACATTATTTACAACTTGTGCGTTTAATTTTCCGTCTAAAATTCCCTACCTTTTTGGAATAGTTCCTTTTAAGACATAGAAGCCAGTGGCAGAAACGAACTTTAACTTTTAAAGCTGTCATTAAATACTAATCTTCTATTAACTTGTTTTAACTTCTTGCAGAAAGCAAAAGATTTTAATGGTTCTTTGATGAAATTAATGAAATCATTAGCGTTAATGATCCGTTACGTAAGGGGCCATTAATGTTTGTCTTTGTGCAACTGGGTGTTAGACTGAAGCTTAGATAGAGCTTCGAGCACTTATTGATGTACGATCTGCTCAAATATACATAACAAACACACACATCACTTATACGAGTAGGGGAAGACCAAAGAAACGAAGGATCGACTGTTTGAAATATGGCTAGAAAGGGAGTGACTACCGAGATGAGGACTGATAGAGAAGTATGGAAGAAATTGACATGTTGCGACGAAACCAAATAAATTGGGATAAGGGTAGAGAATGATGAAACACATCACACATGTGCAACGTAACATACATAGTTAAAGATTCCGTAAGGATTTTCGTCATCATCAATTTGAAACAAAATTGAAGTTACAACGTAAGATTTAGGGCCCGTCCGCACACTAGCGGACGGCAGGGGAGAGCATCGAGGAGGATTGCTCTATCCGCCAGCGCACACTGACAAGCAAAATCCTCTGCGATATCGCGAGCGTCCGCTAGCTTACCGGAGCACGCGCCGGTATGCCGCAGCATCTGCCGAGTAGCCACCGCGAGCCGGGATTTGATTATTCCACTAACGATTATGCAGTCGAAAAGTTACTTTTGAAAGAGTGTTGGACTGGCAGATTCCAGCGTATACGCGATGCTCCAGAGAAAACTGCGCTGCGATGCTCCAAGGTCGATCACCGGGCATTCAAATATATACCTTATGTTTTTGACTGCTTTGAGCACGAGGATTCCAGCGGCTGCGATCAGGTAACCGTGGTTAACTGCGAATAGTACCAACAAATCAAAAGTTTTCCGTCCGTATGCGTTGGTTCGCCGTAGTCTACCCGAAGGGCCAGGCACCATAACCATATCCATTTCACTGCCGGACTACCAGTGTACCATCCGCACTTTGTTGATATCCCGACTAGTCGTAAAAGAAAGAAAGAAAAAAAAGGTTTATTTGTCACAGAGACACGTGCATACAAATAACAAAAATATAAAGAACATAAATATTTCGCAGCTGCACGTCATGACTGTGACAAGAAGGCTTCCACTCAGCATAATTCTGTGCTATGAGCGACCCACAGCACAGCGCTGATTTTCAGTGGTCACCCGAAAAATACGTACGGACATCAAGTCAGTAACTAGATATTAACGAAATAAGAAAAATTCCAGTGTGTAAATACTGATTCAATCAGTGTTCTGTCGTACGCAGCGCTTCGCCACATTTATTATGCGGACAGTCAAAGTATGAACTCTCTGTCAGCGTCTGTATTCTCTTCCACATAATATAACCCATCAGCCTTCAAAGCAATCGTGAACAGGTATCTTCTGGGCTCGCTCGTTCCATCGTACACCTCATCCATCGCTTATAGCTGCATTACATGTTTATGTAATGTAATGTCTTGTGTATTTACACACATTTTTGGCACAGAGGCCGAATGTTTGACTTCTTGCCGATAGGAAGTGGGATCGATTTCCACATGGATCAACATTTGTACAAGTTACGGCTTAATCGTGGTTTCATGTCATAATTTTCATTTGTGACTAATCGCACTTACGACATTTTTTTTCGGACAAAATATCTTTAATTAAAATTCTTTTGCAAATAAATCGTGTTTCAGGCCGTACCAATGCATTTCATGTATGAATATATTTTTTTTGTTTTACAAAGAGTAATAGACGCTCAACAAACCTATATTTATACTTATTATGATAGATATCCTATAGGTACCAATGATCTAAAAGTCGTCTACACTCCACAGTCTTGGTACGCTTTCATGACAAGATGTTTTGTAAAGATTCAATTCAATACCTAGATTAATTTTATTACTCCTTCGATGCCTTTGAATGGTGAACCTACAAGGATTTGTCTTACTTACCTGCCTTTGCTACAACAAATTGCGATAAACCATTCTTTATAGGTACCGCATTTTGTGTAAATATAAAAATACTTTATTGTCAATTTATTGGTTGCATCCTCCTACAGAGGGTTTTCCCTATGTTGCATCTTCGATGGTACTTACCCAGCCGGCCCTCGCCCTTGATCAGGGTAGAGCGAGATTGTCTTTCGGTGCCCTTTGATCGACGCTTTCACTTCACGTTAATTCTACTTTCATATTAATTAAGAAATAATTCCAAAATTTTCAAAAGTCACCTTTGCGATGCCTTTGACTTGGCTGAATTTTACTTTGCGCTGGAAATTGCTTTTCGCATTTGGCTTTTTGGCGCTCCTTGCCACCTGGCGCTCAGAGCGACTGCTCCTCTCGCTCTACCCCAGGGCCGGCTCTGTACTTACCTATTCCAGATACGTGGGTAGGTAACTACATTCCACCACCAAAAAGCAATCTGTTGTATTAACCACCATGCTGCGTCGAGAAAGCGTTCTTCACTTTGGATGGCGCCTACCTATGTACCTAAGTCTTCATTACAATACCCGTTTAAGCTTTGCTTGTTGTTACTACACTTTCGACTCCACCCACTTTTCATAGAAGTCATACCTACGCCATGATGCCATACATATTGGAAGTGAACCCTTTGAGACCACCGGCATTACGTTAGCGCTAAAGTTAACCATTGCAGACGGTCAACGGCATTAGGTTTAAAACTGTGTTATAAAACACTGTAAAACGAAGTAAAATAGTGTTTTCAGGGGGACTTGTCGCTATACGTAGTTTCCAACCTTTTAATTTTTTTGTGAATATTTTGTAACCGTAAACAAACTAATAAAATAAAAATAAATGCTAATAAATCTTGTTAAAATATACCTACATCCGATTTTATTTTCACGGCTTATAATGCTGAATTCCATATGCGACTAGTTGAACCCTCCAGGAGGGCTCCCGGCACTGAACGTGTTTAATACCCTTCAAGGTCTAAAATTCAAATACAAATTCAAAAACTTTATTGAAGCGTCAGTCTTGGCTGTAGGTAATATATTTTAATAAGTTGGTTTATGTTATTCTTGTGTTTTCAGAACTCAAATTAAACACATTCATGGGGTAAGTGGGTGGATTTTTTATCACCTTGACCCACATTACGCTAGTTAGGTGCCTTTATGTCCCATCTAATAGGGGCCTAGTTATTTGCCGTCAACCGGGCACAAATTCAGACTCCGGGCTGCTAATACAGAGAGATCGAAAATTCGCGCACATTTGGGCGGGCCGCGCCGCATCGCAACACAAAGCAAAAATCCTCCTGCATCACTTTAGTACATTTTGTATGAACCATCGCACACTACTGGCCAAATCGAAATAAAATCTTTAATAAGTTTTCTCCTTGGTTGCCATGTGTCGAAGTAAAAAGTTCGTTCCATTTTTGAATTACACGACTGAGATATGATAGAGTATACGCACAGAAACGACCGTCACCCATCTGTTTAATGGATGAAAATTATTTTAATTCTAATTTAGTATGTTAGAAAATATATCACGAAAGGGTTGGCTAAAAAAATCCTGGCCAGACTGCATAAATAAACAATATAAAATTACTTTTTTTTAAACCATGCAAGATATACAACAATTGAAAGAGCTTTTCCTTTGCTACCAACTCGACTTTGGTCAATTGTTAGCCAATTCAGAGTTAATGACCTAAATAGGTGACTACTTGGCCACCTTAGTTTAGGAATGTTCTTGGTGCCCAATAGCCATACCTAAGTCATATATCAATGGATAGTGCGAGAAACATTTGTTACTAATACGAATTACTTAATTGTTCTACGAATGAGTGCCATTTTTGAATAAAAAACATTTAGATTTTTTTTTGCCAACCCATTCGCGATATATTTTTTAACACATAAAATATAAATTCATTAAACAAATAATGGGTGAAGGTCGTTTCTCTGCGGATCTTGGGATATGAGTTTTGATACTGATTTATTCGGCCGCTAAAGACGATATAACATTGCCGGCCGCCTACTCGCATGTGTTTGACCAGTTCCTACAGCATTTTCAATTTATCTCGAAGAAGCTTGTCACAATAATACTCGAAGTTCCAATACTGTTTGAGAAAAAGTCCTTTACGGGTCAGGAAGGGTAAAGGGGGACCCCTTTACCCTTCCTGGCCCGTAAAAGACTTATATTTTTATTTGGTAGGCCTTTGATCACTTCCTCACCATTTACTATAAAGCTACTATTTACCTACTGGGGCGGCTTTTATTGACTTGAATGTATAGTGGAGTGCCTGGAGCGTTAAAAACATGAAAACCTCGGAATTCTGTAACAGTGAATGAAATTAAAAAAATGGCTTGTTTAGGTAATAATTTATATATGGTAATAATTTATATATAAAAGTTTACCTATTAAAATATTGTGAAATCGTTTTTTTTTTTAACTTCGAAGTATTCAAGTAGTAGGTATACATAATAGGCTGTAGAATATTTTTGTTTAGCAAAATTAAGTTAACCTATCTATTTATATGAGATAGTAATCGAGAAAAACAAGTTAATTAAAGAAAATTAAACAAAGAAGATGTATTGTATTTTCTCTTCTAATCTTACACACGTTGTCTATACATTTTTTTTATCCACTTTCTTATCGCAGGCATACTGGAAGAGGTTTCTTCGGAAATAAGCAAGCATCACCTTTGTACGTATTTTTCTGTTCCTTTTTTCTTGTCTGTTTATATGTGTGTACATAAACTGTTAAATAAATAAATAAGAAGAAAATTATTCATAAAAAATTTGTTCATTTAAACAATTTACATCGTTGTCTAAATCAAATTTGGTGAAGGGTGGGCGTTTTGGGGGACTGTCTTATGTAATTTTGACGTTCGAAAAGTGCTGATTCTCAGCCTAGTTTGAATAAATGACTTTTGAATTTTGAAATATTTTCGACTTCATTAATTTCAATACTCCACCTATCAGATGGAGTATTGAAACAAATATTTCTAGCTAGTGTCCTCAATTATTAAGATAGAGCAATGAAAATGGTATCAAAAGAAGCGTTACTGAAAGGGCTACAATACTGCAAACATATTTTTGCAAAATATTCACATATTTAAAAAAATTAAATAACGACTTCTTTTTTTACCGTTTCTTTTAGGACTTTTTCAAAGAATCAAAAAGGAAAAGTGTTATCGAAAAAAATAAAACAAATAATCCTGGAGAATTTAAAGGGCTTTAAAATGATACCATTTTGGTTTCGATAAGATTATAATTAAGGGTAGATGTTTACCCGTTTCGGAGACTCCTTTTTGGTAATTGGTTTTTTTTAATAAAAGAAAAAACCCTTTCCCTATTTTTTTAAAAGTATTTTGGCCCTTTCAGTAACGCCTCTTTTTTATATTATTTTAATTTCTCTATCTTAATAATTGAGGACAATAACCCACCGGTCGCACTTTTCTTGAAACCCTACTGAAGCGATCGAAAAAGCAATTTAAATGCCAAAAATCAAAAGCACAAAAACAAAATTGGTAAAATTTGCAATTTATAGTCTAAAAAAAAAATCCCACCTCGATCTTAAAAATTCATTCAATGTAACAAAAGTCCAAGGTCAAAACCCCCAGGCGCTCCACTATGCCCTGGCGGCGTAAATGTCATGCTCTCCCAAATATGTCGCTGATGGTGGCGCATGTGTTGGATCATTCAGTTTCATTCAAAATGATTGATCTGAAAAGTGCTTTTGCAGTTGCTCTGGACTCTTTTTACGTAGACGTCTTTTCTGAACTCACATTTAACACACACAAAATTTGCACTATTTTTTTTATCTCCTCACCAGAAAATAGTGCAAATTTTTTAAATAAATCCTTACATGATTTTAAAATTTTACACACTAATATACGTAGCCTAAACTGTAACTTCGATAACCTGGTTTTATTTTTGGATAGGCTCACTTTCCAGCCTGATGTAATTATTTTATCGGAATGCTGGTTGAGCAAGTGTCATAGTATTCCTGCTCTAGATGGATACAACTCTCACGCTTTGGACTTTCAGAGTCAAAATGAAGGCGTAGTCGCCTATGTAAGGAACGTCTATAAACCAATAATTGAGTCACCAACTCTTAGTGATGCAAATTGCCTTTTATTAAAATTCTCTAACTAGCCCTTGTTGCCGTATACCGCTCTCCATCATGCAGAGATTTGAGCCGGTTTTTCTGTAGCCTAGATAGTTTACTGAGGCCTCTTGCACAGTTTAAGGCTGCTGGAATTATTGGGGATCTTAACATTAATATTGCACCAGATTGTTCTGACTCAAATTCTGACGAGTACCTCAACATAACTGCGTCCCATGGAATGCTCTCTGCTTACACCCTTCCAACAAGACTGTCTAGCTGTCTCGATCATGTGATCATTCGCTGTCATTCCATCGCTACAACATTGGTACTCGATTCCCTAATAACTGACCATTCTCCAGTAATTCTTTTTTGTAATGTGGATATCAAAGCCATACCTAAACCGCGTTGTAGCAACCCAAAAATTGACGTTCCTGGAGTTGTCGAAACAATTACCAACGCTGACTTCAGCCAAATTCTTGACTCTAAGGATCCGAATGAAGCTGCTGTTTCTTTTGTTAATATAATATCCATTGCCATAAAATCTAACTCTCATACCCCCGTTATTCCCAGTAAACGACGTATTATAAAGCCCTGGATTACTCCAGGCCTTTTAAGGTGTATACGACATAGGGACAAGTTACATCAGAAGTTCAAGAAACATCCTGAAAACGAAAATAACAAGGTAGTCTTCTGTCGTTATCGAAATTATTGTAACAATCTCTTAAAGAAAGTCAAAACTGAATATGAGCGTGGGGAGTTTAACAAAGCACGTAACAACCCAAAAGCTACATGGGCGCTCATAAAGCAATTAGTAAGTGCTAATCATAACAAAATACCGTCTTCCGACTTATTACAACTTTGTGAAAGTCTATACTGTGAATGATTACTTCGCTAATATAGGTAGACTTCTAGCTTCCAAAATCCCTCAGCCGCGGCCCTTCGACAATTTTACACCAACTAAACTAGGCGAAAATTGTTCCTCTTCCTCAAATCTCCCTCCGTTACACTCTATGGTTTTGCACAATGTTGACGGCCCTGAGCTAGACAACATCATACTTAGTCTAAAGGATAAATCTGCTGTTGGTATTGATGGTATACCCACTTCAGTGATAAAAGCCACTAGATTTATCACCATACCAGTGCTAGTCCACATCTTTAATCTGTCTCTTTCGTTGGGTATTTTCCCTGACATTTTTAAAACAGCGATTGTTCATCCAATTTATAAATCTGGTAGCAGAGACAGTGTCACAAACTATAGACCCATATCGGTTCTAACAACTCTTTCCAAAATTCTTGAAAAAGTCATTAACTCTAGACTTATAAAATTCTTGTCTCAACACAATATCTTAGCTAGTAACCAATTTGGCTTCCGAAGTGGAAAGTCAACAGACGATGCCATTTTGGAACTAACAG
Organism: Xanthia icteritia; assembly: GCA_949128155.2. Lineage (NCBI taxonomy): Eukaryota > Metazoa > Arthropoda > Insecta > Lepidoptera > Noctuidae > Xanthia > Xanthia icteritia. The sequence goes on from OX421931.1 coordinate 23,348,257, forward strand.
ACACTATAATTAATAATCTTGACAATAAAAAGAAAACCTTAGCAATATTTTTAGACCTTTCCAAGGCTTTTGACACTGTCTCTGTTCTCATACTACTCTCGAAGCTTGAGTATATTGGTATTCGTGGCGTCGCCCTGGATATCTTTAGAAGTTATCTGACGGGTCGCGGTCAACATATAAAAGTTGAAAATCACCTCAGCTCGAAGAAATTAGTTAACTTTGGTGTTCCACAGGGCAGCGTGCTTGGACCTAGCCTCTTCCTAATATACGTGAATGAGCTGTGCCGCCTTTCTCTTCCTAACTGCAAAATTGTTACTTATGCAGACGACACAGATCTAATTATTAACGGGTGCACTTGGAATGAAGCATCTACAAATGCTGAACTTGCTCTGGGTTCTGTTATGGGATGGCTAAGTACAAACCTTTTGACATTAAATATTAATAAAACAAAATTTATTAGTTTTTCTATAAATATGGCTGGACAACCCCAAACTCCTATCTGCCTTCGCGCGCACTCTTGTCTAAACAAATCTTCAAATACCGTCTGTGGCTGCCCTCAACTAGAAGCCACCACAACAATTAAATATCTTGGTGTAATAGTTGACTGTCATCTTAAATGGCATCATCAAATCAATTTAATCGTGGGTCGCCTAAGAAAACTTTTATTTATCTTTAGGAGACTCAGAAGTGTAGTGGACTTGAATACCCTTATATCCATTTACTTTGCACTTGCTCAATCAGTGATGGGATACTGCATCACGGTATGGGGTGGAGCCTATAAGTCGGCAATGCTGCGAATCGAAAGAGCACAAAGAGCAGTTCTTAAAGTTCTCGCCAAAAAACCGATGCTTTATCCCACAAACTCGCTCTACTCTGATTGCCAGGTTCTAACTGCTAGACAGCTCTTCATTTTTAGAACTATACTACGCACGCACTCTAACCTAAAATATGACCCAAACAAGTGTAGCAGTAGACGTCGTTCTGACCGCGTGTGTGATATTGTACCTCGAAGGACAGCTCTAGCACGTCACCATTTTACCTACTTGAGCTCCAAACTGTACAATAAAATTAATAAAAATATAGATATCTATCCCGATACTCTAAATAAATGTAAAAAAAAACTTGACTCTTGGTTGAAATCTCAAACCTACGACTCAATAGAAGCTCTCATGAAAGTCTAACTTTATAACAGGCACTCAACATCATACTCACTCCCCACCTCTCTCACACACATACACACCCCACACATACACAAGCTCTCAGACACCACACCGTCACACACACACCCTCTCACCCTCACTCACTTACGCACACTCACGGCATATATCCAAAGATATCAGATTTGTATTTTCTTTATTTCTAATTCTCTTACCCTAATTTGTTATTGTTAAGTTCATTTTATCTATTCTGGAACACTTATCCTCTCGCTAGGAGACGGGCGCTGGCAGCTGCGCCACAGTTTTTAACTTTTGCAGTTGTCATCGTTTACATTTGTTTACTTATGTACTTGTTCCTGTTCTAAATAAATGAATTTTTACTTACTTTTTTTTTTTTTTTTACATACCTATCTATATGTACTTATAATATGCTTTCAACATGGATAATGTAACCAATCTTTGTAACGATATATTTGATTGGCGAGGAACGGGCAAGAAACTCCTTGGACACTCCAAGGAGTTTCTTGCCCGTTCCTCGCCATAAATAACGCTTTAGAACAGGCAACTAGCTTCATATTTCTAACTGAGCGACTCCTTGACAATTCAAAAGTGCATGTAAGTGGTTACAATTTATTTTGAGTTTGCCTGATGGCAAGCGATGATGCAGTCGAAGAAGGCAGGGAGCCTTCTAGGCTCCCTGTCTTTGTCTAGAACTAACCTATAGGTATTATAGGTATCACCAGGAAACTCATGGCAGACTCCGCTCCGTTCATTTCCGTTTTAGGACAGTGTAGGGTCCACCATTTCTGGCTGGATCTAGAGCTCTTCAATATGGTGTGCTCATAGACGTATACGTCTATGGGTGTGCTACAACTGTTTTTTCAATTTTCAAACGCTGTTCTACTTACGTGGATCTATCGGAGCTCTCTGGTCCGATCGATGGTGTTTGGGCATCGTTGATTGAAATCTTTTGAACCATTTTTGAACTAAATTGCTGTCACTTTTACGAATTGCGTTGGTACTAGGCTAAACCTGGTGCATTGTAGAAATACATGCGGACACACATAATTTCCGTAATCTCTAAGGGGTTTATTTATAAAACTAAGAGACATTTAAACGTCGAAAAATGAATGGTTACGCAGACGTGAATGAATACCTTCTTAAACTTTAAGTCACGATTACTAATAAGGGGGTAGGTATGTAATTTTGGTAAGTTCCCAAACAAGTAAAGGGTGGATTTTAATGAAAAAGGCTATTTAATCTAAGGACAAAAATAAGAAACGCAACTTTTGGAGACAATAACATTTAATTCAGCGAAAATATTGAACATAGATTCGAAATTCTAATAATGTGCTACTATCCAGCATAAACATGTTCATCTTTCTGAATAATGGCCGAAAAGCCTGGCCTTACAATGCTTTTACAATCTTTTGCTAATAATGTGCTAAGTATTCTTTTTTTTGCTTTTTTCGTTCTGCTCATAATAACTTTATAATGTGAATGTAATTAGCCTATGGGAATACATGGTTATATATTGAGTAACTTTCAGCATACAAACGTCCAGTTTAACTGTTACTGGTATTCAAGAGTGGTAAAAGAGTATTCATCAAGATATTTGGCTTTAGGTCGATTTTTAATGCAGACCTCATAAAAGATTCAAATTATTTGAAAACCGAAACGTGTAGATGTCAAGAATATCTAACTATATATTAAATTAAATTTTGAAGCTCTAACATGTTACAGTGGGATGTCCCCAAATTTTGTAAAAAAGTTCGCAGTCGAGGCTAACTCGAAGCCAAGTTTACGAAAATTTAAAAAATTAATAAATATGAGTCAAGTCTCGAATATTTCTCTTACGAACACTCCTAAATATAATACAGTTACATCTAATCAGTTTATTTCATAGTTCACTAATTAAATAATTACTTTCTTACATCAAATGGTATAATATATATATATATATATATATATATACTTAGGTACCTAACTAAGCGTAAAGACTAGATTTGCGGTAACAGAAAATACATAATTCAAAACTCAACAATTAAGTATAATTAGAAACAAATAATTTAAATATTATAACGGCTTTGAATGCTAATAACTGTCTGAGGCTTAGGACTTAGCAATGGGTAGCTCGCCGTCCGATAAGGACCAGGCCCGGGTCGACGGCGCGTTGTGTTCCACGCACGCCTCAAAGACATGTCAGCACAACTGATGGCGTCCGCTAGGGCCGATGCCTGCCGGGGTCGCGGGAAAGTCCGAAAGGGATACCGTGGCCCCTGGCAACGTACAGGCAACTGAAGGAACACGGGTAGGTTTTAGTTAGCTAGTCTGACACGCCCTCCCGTTCCGCCCAGAGCGGGAGATGTTATTTGATAAATTCCCATCCAAAAAATAAAAATAAAACGGCTTAAGACTTCCTAAGCCTTGCACTGCTCGAGACAGTTCCCGAAATAAAAACTTAACGTCTTCGCATTTAAGAAATCAACAACTTAACAAACATCTAAATTATTTACTTAATATATTATATAACATAAGATACGTATTTAAATTAATGAATGACTTAAGAGTAATACTTATAAGTACTCTAAACAATATGAAACTATCAACACATAAAAAAAGCGCTCTAAGTATATAATGTAGTTAAGTTCAAACATTATATTATTTGATCCAACAATCCACTGAGTAATGTAATAAATACCTATATTGATTAAAATACAGTGGTAAACCAGCTAGTTAATCACGTATAGTGCAAACATATAGTTGAGAATGATCTATTAGGAACATATTAGATGAAATGGTCAAAGGTGTGAGGAAACAATGCAGACCCCATTCTGTGACTAACACACAATTACAATTTCTTTCATTTTGATAATTGTAGAACATAGTATAGTTAGATACACTCATTACGCTTATCTAGACATCGATGAAGTGCATTCTGAAAGTTGGCAACGTCGCAAATAGATGTCAAATATTTCGCTGTTTTGACAGATAATTGCGACGTTGGTAACTTTTAGAATGAACGCGAATTTGTGAACTACAATTTTATTGGAGCCATACAAAAGATAACTATGGTGCAAAAGGGCAGGATTAAGTTATACTATTATCGCATCATTCTGTGTTGCATTTGCAATTGGTTTTGTTTTAGAGTCACAATGAAAGTGATTGTAATTGCGAAAATCAGGGTGCCAGAGATCAAAGCTGACAATTCATATTTACAGAGCTGGTACGCAATGTTATGTAACGGAATAGTTTCGTGAAAAAGGAACGCTGAAGGATTTTTTTTGTACAATAGTGTTAGGTATGGACTTTTAAAGTTTGGTACCCACATTTAATAATATAATATTAACAGTTCAGCGCTCAGAAAACCATCGTGTTGGCAACAATCATCTACTATATTTTAGAATACGTCTCAGATTATATTTATGTTTTTTAAACATCTCTGTTTAGCTTCGCAAATACCCTGTGTTCAGCTAAATTTGATAATCTTGTAGTCGTAAATCTGTAAAAAATGGAGAAATATAATTAGTACTTTATATGACATACCTACCTACTTAGGTATGATTTGATCATTGTCGTGTTTGTGACACACTACTGTTCGGCTGTATTGTAAGTATAGAAGAGTTTAAAAAATAATGTTTTTGAGTGGCAAATAAGCAATCAACCCACCTGATAATAAGTAGTGGGAACATATGCCCGAGGAGAAAAACAAAGTGCTTCACTTATGCTTTTGTATTTTTTTCCTTTAGCCCGTACTGTCCCACCGACTGGCAAAAGCCTCCCCCAAGTTATCGTTATATTTGTAACTTATATAACCATCACGTATCAATTTACATTGAACCACAATGTTGACCAAAATCTCAATAGAGCTTTGAAAGTTTCATGATTCTATCTGCCTACCCGCCCATGAACAATTGTTGAGTTTTTCACTTGGTTGAGCTCAATCTTTACCGAAGTATCTTACTTATCTAACATTTGACGAAATCTTGCATGATGTAGGTAGGTACGTACTTATATGAAATCTCATACCAAATCTATCTTCAACCGAATTGAGCAAAAAATTATATAAACAATTAATAACTATTTGGTTATTGTTTGAAGATTACAATTTCCACTCAAATATTGATACTTCTATCTTGTAGCATTGTTACGACAAAACTAATGGTAGGTACAGTACGACACAACTTAGATGTACCATCGGCAAAATTCGTAAAACCGATCACCATCCGAACTGAGTGCGCCTTCAAAATCACCAATCTATATTACTGCTTTTGGTGAAAATGATCTTTACGAAAACGCAATAACTTGGTAAGTCATATATTATAACAAAATACATTCGTGAAATTGAAATGAATGAATAAAATTCTCAAATTGATGCTACATCTAAGTTGTGTCGTACTGTACCTACTACGAGTATGGATTTAAGTAAAACCTTTTACCTATCAATTTACGGACGTACTCCGACATTATTGCAGTTACAATATTTTATTTCCACTATATTCAAGTAAGTTCTAAAAGTCGCGTAGTATCGAAATGGTATCTTGAATGAAATAAAATTTTATATGCAAAGAAAAAGCGGTAAATAAAAATGAAACAACAACGTACTCATATCTCCGAGTATAGCTTATTGTGATTACTCTCAAGTATGCATATGAAGTCCTATTCAAACTCCTCTCATGAATAAAGTAGTAATCCATTGTGAAAGAAAACGAATAAAAATGTTATGCTAAATGAACACCTACTTGTCTGCAACAGATAGTGCTTTAAGAAATCATGGTAATGGTAGTAAAACAGCTCAATATTGCAGTTGTATTTTAAAATATTATGCAGAACTGCAGACATCATAAACTTCGAAGCGTTTGCAATACAAAACGTTACTGTACTCAATATAGTCAAGAGGTATTTCACTAGAAACACAGACGACAACATGAACACTCAGGCACTTGAAGCGAAATTGTTTTACACTGAATTATTTCAGCTGGTCTCTAAAAAGCGGTATAATATAATTTTGCGGCGGGACCATAAATTAATGTGATTGTGGTCAAAAACTTTACACTCAGCAAAGTGAGGGACCAAATTTGGAGTCGTTTGTAGGTGTAAAATAAAATTAGTTTTTTTTTTGTTCTAAATGGCAGGTCGCAGTCCAGACGGTCGGTGGCCTCAAAAAAGCAGTTCAAGGTCATAAGGCAGCCCTCTCAGTCTAGGTTCCCGGGAATTAGGGACTACCAAAGCGAAATGCAACCCTTAAACTTTTGCTATATTCTTTGTAGTAACAGTAGTAACTTTGGTACAAGTGATCAAAGCTTATCTCCGCTATTGCGACGGCATCCGATATTGCATCCGCCTATTGATGTTCATCGTCGCTATATTCTATAATGATCAAACTTTATGAGACTTTGATAATTACGGCTACAGGCCTGATAACTGTCAAACGGTCAACAGACGATGTCCTTGAGTACCTCTATACCTACCCGAAGCTGCCGAACTTCTAATTACAGTTAAGGGTACGCTAGTCGGTCATTCTTCCATACAAACGTAGTATGGTGATCGCGTCTGTTTAACGGTGTACGTTCAAAACTAAAAAAATATATCAATTTTTCTGTCATTATCTAGCCCTGTATGGAAGCAAAATTGGAAAAAATTATTGGTTTGGAAGTTATGAGCGTCGAAACTTCCATATTTCAACACAAATTTTTAGTCGTCTTTGGGCGTAAATAAATAAATTATGTAGTAAAAAATGCCAAAATAGAAACCGTACAGGGATAGATAATTTATTCAAAAGTTTAAATCATTTTATTTAGAGTAAATACATCCAGTAGTTTTTCCATAATATCTTACACCCAAAGGTCTGTTCATGAAATTTTACGCGCTCGATTTCGTTATAAATCATCGTCTATTTCAATAAATAAATTAATAAACATATAAATAAAAACTTGATAAATAAATACTAAATAAATAATTAGAGTAATTAGCATGCATCTAAGTCACGCCACCGAGTTCGCGCTGTCGACTAGTGCACCTTTAAGAGTTTAGCGTATATTTGTTGCTCAATTGGCTCGCCCCCTATTACATGGGACGTAAAAACATAACTGGCGAAATGAGGATGTAGTATAGGTACACCTCTGCTTAACCCTTCGGGGAAATACAGGCACGATGTTATGTGTTATGTTGTTGCTCTATCTAGCGTAAGTAAACGAATGGACGGATTGGGATGAAAGGCATACAGATACTAGACCATGTCTTGGAATAACACCTAGTAGGTATACTTTTATCCGGTTACATGAATAAGTTCCTAGCATGCTAGTGAAACTTCGGGCGAGTAGTTCTAAATAAATTCTCATTGTCAGAGGGTATAGGTACCTATGTGTAAAAACTTTAAAAACTCTGACCTTCCAGTAGTTGCGGTCTGTCAATTTAGAGGGAATCCTTCTGAGTTGCGTCGGCGGGCGGTACTCCGGCGGCGGACATTTTCCGTCGTTCGTTCCGAGCTCGGGAAACGGGCCGGTAGTACTGCTCGCTCCGCCGCCGTCAGCGCTCTGGCGCCGGGGCCTCCGACTCCAATTCCATCCACAATGAAGAGATGACGCGAGCTTCTGTAGATTTAAGTTAAGACGTAAGTTTTAGGGTTCCGTACGTCCAGTCCGAATGAAAAAACGGAACCCTTACAGGATCACTCGTGTCTGTTGTCACAACCGATTTGCTCTGAATCTAATGGACCGATTAAGTTGAAATTTGGTACAAATATGAATATCGGTAACTCAAACGCGTATATGTGACGTAAAGAAATGAATTTTGACTATGGCGGTCACATTTAGGAGGCAAATTAGAAAAAAAAGTTTTGAGATCTGTACCGTGTGACGTGTCAAATGAAAGGGTTTGTTATGAGGATCTCAAATATTATAATTTAAAATATAAAGTTTTAAAGTTATTAAAGAAAATATATGAAAATGTGCCATACTCCCCCACCCTTATCTCCGAAACTGCAAAAACACAGAAAATAGTTCTATACTTATAGATTACAGAAATATCTATAAGAAGTCTGTGGTCTTAAAATAACATGGTAAATTAAAACTTAAAAACTGGACAAGTGCGTGTCGGATCACGCATATGTAAGTATAAACTTACATTTGCAGTTGGAATGTACGGGGAAACATGTATTTCAACTACAATGTTAAGTTTATTCTTGGGATAAATTCATCCCAACTACGGAACCCTTCATTATGCGTGGTCCGACACGCACTTGACCGGTTTTTAAGTTTTAAGTCGATTAAAATCTACCAAAGAATCCGTAACATCAAGAAAGAGATGGTGCTACCGCCATAGTAAACAAATCCGTAATAATAAAAATAAAAACTTCTAAAAAGGCTAAAATTGCGTGTGACGTGTGTGTAAACAAACAATAATTACTATAAAACGTTTGTGAAAATAACTGTGATAACACTAAAAACTAACTACTTTGATAATGTTTATATAACCTTTTTAACCTGGGCGAACGAGCTCTGCTTTGGTGAAAATAGAGAATGCTCCTTTAATATTTTTTCCTTTTCTTTAGTATAGGAAAGTTCATACTAATTCCATATATAGTACATACTAATTCCATGCTATCATGATAGTAGGTACTTACTAATTCCATGCTGTCATGATAGTAAGTACTTACTAATTCCATGCTGCCATGTCATTATTCTAAGGTAGCCATCTTGTTCTAAACTTTGGGCGACGCGAGCTCTGCCCGGGTGAAAATACGGAGAAAACGAATTTTCCCAGATATGAGACCTAGCTAGATCGATTTTTTGCCCCCGTAAACCCCTCCCTATATTGTAACTTTCATCGAAATCGTGAGAGCCGTTTTCGAGAACGTGATTACAAACCATATAAATATACAAAAAATACTCATATAATATAGGATTTACTAACTTCTAATATTTCTCTGATAATAAGTCCCAAAGTCTATCTAAACTGGGAATAAAGTGCATGGTGTCATAAAACAATCTACGTTTCTATGTGAAAACTAGTGAAAAACATTGTATTTAAAAATCCGAACGTTAAATCTATTTGTTTTCAAATTTTTAATTTTGTAGTCTTAAAACATACATATATTGACAGTGCCATCTAGTGACGAGTAGAGGCACTGACTAACTACTTTGACATCCATCAAACTGTTCTACAATTTAAATTGAGTTTTTAAATAAAGAATAATAACGTTTATGTAACGAGTACCGGATGATATTTGTGTTCAACAATAAAAAAACACTTGTTTGAAAAAAATATCTTAAAGCGACTATTATAGAGTAAATACTTAGATTCCATAGGAGTGCATGAACATAAGATTATCTAAGATGATAACAAGATCCATTAAGCAGCCGCAAGATGTAAAATCTAGTAAGTACCTTGCTATAAATGTAAAAACTATTTACGTTGACATAAAAAATACAAAACATTATGTTTACTATGCAATAATAGGTACGAGTTACATTGGGATGGATTTCCAGAACACATACCGGTTAAAGGACGAAGAAGCTAAAATTAAATGGAGATGCAAGATGTCTATTAGAAATAAAAAAGTTGTTACTAGCGAAATATAACATCACGGAACTGCAAACACCACATTGCGAAAAAAACAGAACTCTACTATTTTACCGGGAAAAAATTTGAATTGCTCCACGAATGACATCCGGGACCAACGGCTTAACGTGCTTTCCGAGGCACACCCATCAACGGACCAACCCCGGCAAGCGTAGCTTAACCTAATGGATCGACCCGTGCGGCTGTTATTACATAGCCACGAGCTCTTCCAGAATAAAGATACCTAAAAACACGTTCTTAGGGTATATTTTTCAAAAAAACTGAAATAATTGCCAGGAATTTCGTAGTTTTTCGAGAACCATGGGAGTAGCACAAGGTTTTCAGGGTTGCAAACTTGGGTATAAACTACTCTCAGGGGACCTCCCCTGAGAGTAGTTTATACCTAAGTTTGCAAATGTAACTACATATTTTTTATATGTTTTTAGGTAACAACATATTAAAAAAATATAGTTACATACGCGTTTGCGACGCTTGCCTTTTTTGTGTCGTTAAAGACTGGGAAAGAATTTAATAAATCAAATAATCCTAAATACAATATAAAACTAAAAAATCTAAAATTTAAGAGGGAACAGGGCCTGCGATTCTCTATACAAATGTATTCCCCTTTTTTCTTCTTAAATAATGCCTCTAGAGCAATCATTTTTTTTTCATAAAATCAAGGTCTGCTATAGACACGTCTCTATTATTTCTTTTTTTTCAGCAACTTATTGGTAAAGAAAATATGACCCTCCAAAAATTACAAAAATGCTCCATTTTTACCGGCGCAATTAGAGGACTACCAGACAAATTCGCAAAGTTTTTAACATAAAAGAAAATGATAGGAACCTAGACATACTATTTCTTAAAACTAAAAAATATATACATTTTTCTTGTTATTATCTAGCCCTGTATGGAGGCAGAACTGGAAAAAAATATTGGTTTGGAAGTTATGACCGTCGGAACTTCCACATTTCTACACTAATTTGTAACTCGTCTTTGGGCGTAAATAACTAACTTATGTAGTAAAAAAATGACAAAAGGACAGAAAGAAAGAAACCGTACAGGGCTAGATAATTTATTCAATAGTTCAAATAATTTTATTTTAACAAAAACAAAACAAAACACCAGTAGTTTTATCATAATATTATTATGATAAAACTACTGGTGTTTTATCATAATATCTATACGAACAAAGATCTGTTCATGAAATTTTACGCGCTCATTTTCGTTATAAATCATCGTCTATTTCACTAAATAAATATGTCAATAAATAAATAAATAAAAAACTAGATAAATAAATAAAACGAAATAAATAAATAATGAGACTAATTACCATGCATATTAGTCACGCCCACCAACGAGTTCGAGCCGTCGACTAGTGTACCCTTAATGTCCGAACCCGACGAGACGATTAGTCATTGCAAGGCAGCTTTTATTATAATTAGTTAGTCTTGGAATTTCGCTAAGTATGAGCCTGTTGGGGTCTTGTCGGTTTTATGTGTGTACGTTAATATAATAAGTAACCAAATGATCTCAAAATTTTAAACACTTGATTATTTAAAAATATTGTCAGTTAGCTACTGAAAAATTTGCATGCTTATTATTTGGCAAAACATGTTTTTTTCTAAATTACACTATTAACATATTTTTAAATCGTATTTTTATGCAAATAAATATATTATTATTATTATCGGGTGTGTTTTTGATGTGTGACTGCTGTCCTCTCGCTTAAATTGCAGTCTGTGCAAGGAACATATACTCGCCTACGGCTAGAATCTGTGGGAGCGATTTCGTGAAAAGGGACGGAAGTGTGTAACAGGAAGCGAGGGAAGCGCGCGCTATTTGATTGGACCAATGAGCGCGCGCGGTGCTAATATTGGCCGTCAGGTGGTATCAACCCATTTTCCGAGAGCATGTAAACAGGATGATAATGCTGAATATTGTTTATATCATAATATATGCGTCAGCCAAGATGTTAGATGTTACACATATGCAACTACTGTAAGTATCGCTCGTATTTTTTTCTCAGCTCATAGCTAGGTTTGAGCTACATTTACAAGGTTATCATTGTACCACGGTCGTACTTTTGCACCAGAATATCTGGTTAGAATGACACCGCGGTTCATAATATCTCAAGATTATGTCCCCGGGGTTATTGTATGTCCCAAACAAGAGTCTGCTCATTAAATAACTACCTAAGAATGCATGATCTTTATTTTTAACACAAGTACAGGCACACATATCTAAGACTGACTAAAGAATCTTGCTGTGATGACATTAGTCGCACAAAAAGCGTTACAGAAATTCATGCAATATTGGAACAACTAGAATGTTCGAATGTCAGTGTTGACCTGGGGAAACGACGAATTACAGGCAGTGCTAGCTTTTATATTTACAGCGGTATTTTCAGTCACAATTCCTGCAAAATTCTTCAGAGTGATTGAACCGGGTAACGCGTTTATCGTTTACACAGGAATACCTCGTGAATACTTTTTCATCTACATTGTAAATAGGGACCAAATAAATAAAATGTTTATTGAAAGTAACACAATCACGATGAATTTTTGACAAATCACCTGTTATCCTCTCGTAGTAACAAATAAGTTTGGCCATAACTGCCTCCAAATATTCTAACAACCCAAACGTAGGCACAAAGTTATCCTAACTCCATACAATCGAATAGATACCTTATTTACTGGAGCGTTACTTCAGTCAACGTGTAGCCGACCGGCTCATAGGACCCACAGCCGCGACTCGAGTGTTTGTCCGAATGAATACGTATTCATGGCAAATATTGTGTTACACATGACTATAAGAACGACGTGGAGAAAAGACTCGCAAAAAGCAATGGAAACCAAGACCGTATCGATAATAGGATAGGGATGCAAAGGATAAGTTTCGTATGAACAAAATTGTTTCTTAGGACAATTCTTTGGTAAGCTAATGTGACTTTTTTTGTCCCCAGGTATTTATGAGTCCAATTATTACCGGACGGTATGTCTTTATCTCCATGGAAGGTGGGTAGGCCTTTAGTGTGGGATGCAACCTGTGTCGACACTCTTGCGCCATCCCATCTTCCTGGCTCAGCGTGCTGTGCTGGTGCAGAAAACCTCAAACGGCGTAAGTACAATAACCTTACAGGTAATTATATTTTCGAGCCGTTTGGGGTTGAAACCCTCGGGCCGTGGGGTCCAAGTGCTCACGGCCTATTCAATGAAATATCAAAACGGCTATTTGACACTTCCCGTGACCCAAGGGCTGGTTTTTACCTTGGGCAGAGGCTAAGCATTGCCATACAACGTGGCAATGCGGCCAGTCTCTTGGGTACATTACCAGTCGACAGCGATGCGGATGAATTTTTCGATGCTATATTTTAGTTTTTCAATAGTTTTAGTTAAGTTTGTGTATAATTTTGCTATTTTTATTATTAGTATTGAATGATCGGGCTCTTTCGGGCAGATAGGTAGGTTTTTTTATTTTTTATTTATTCAACGACAAAGCATTGTAGTACACGTTACAAAAAAATAAAATAAAGTTTTACAAAATAAGTACTATTTCTACCGTGTGGGTGAGCACAGCTCTCCTAGCTAGGTAAAGAAAACCTGTGTTAAGTAGAAGCAGGTTATAATAGAAATAGCTGCCTTGTCTCCAGAGTTTAAACTTTCTGTTGTACATAGATACAATGAGCATTTAATTACTACGCCTGCTGATTGCGTGTTGGCAATGTCAGACTATTGCTATTACAGCAACCGAATTGCGTAACACACGAACAATCATAATCTGAATAATTTTGAAGCTAATCCATTGCTTCATATGTTCGAAAATTTGTCTGCGCAACAATGTAAATAACGCAATGAATGTTTTTGACTGTCAAAATGAAACAGATTTTTTTCTACATTGAGCGTGTTCTACATATGTTCTATGTTAAAGGGTTTGGTTCCCGCACCTAGTCCGTCAGGTGGACTATTTTGCGTGGGCCATGGCAGCCGTTTGGTGGTTATTCCAACCAGCCCACCTCCCTCCAGAAGCTGATTAAGTCTCCTGGTCTGTTTAGAACGTCTGTGTATGATCTGGGTGACCCGAGGGTTTCTGTTCTAATCTGGGTGACGCCCGTACATTCAAAGAGCACGTGCGCAACGGTCTCTTCAGCCTCCATGCACGTCCTGCACAGAGGACTGTCCTATTGTGTGGAAGTGTTTGTTTGGCGAGCAGTGTCCCGTGATGGTCCCCGTCACCAGGCGCAGGCCGTTCCTGTGCAGGCGTAATAAACGCCTGGACAGCCTGCTATCGAAGGATGGCATAGCTTCCTTTGACTGCCTGCAGCCCGGTCCACCAGTGCTCCGCTTGTGTGTGGGTGAACTCCTGCAGCCACCTGCGTATTTGTTTGAAGGGGATGGTTATGATAGGCTCGGGTCCACAGACTGCCGTGCTGGATCCTAGTCTAGCAAGTACGTCAGCTGCGTCGTTAACTAGCGATCCGCTGTGTCCTTTTATCCATTGCGATTTCATCGATTGATCGTGTATTACATAATTGCGGTGCTGGTTAGATTACGATGTTTATTCTTCACCGTAAGTATTTCCTAGAAAGTAGATCACGAACTGTGTCCAAATAAATATGATTCTTTCTTTTCTTTTCTTTCTTTAGATGCGCATATGACTTTCTTATATCTAGTCCTATTGGTACTTTCCAGGACACAATGGCGCTACGGCCGTTATTGGCTATAAACTATTCTAGCGGAAGCCACGTACAAATAGCAAATCACGCCATTTGGACGTATGAGATAGTGATTAATGTTCAAGCAATTTCGATTCTCTTAGGTTGGTTCCTCAACACACTTCTTCCTATTGCTCGCAAAATAATGTTGGGTCAAGCGGTCGCTAAAACTTTCATGACATTAAACCGCTAATAATCCTAGTTTCTCACACATTGTTTTATAGGCCATTACAAGGATATATTGATTTAACTAGTTCGGTTACTACTTCTACTTTTGTGTGGACAGAACCAATATATCACTAGGATCGAAACATTTTGTCAACATGTCTCGGTTCTCCGCTAGTTTCGTAGTTTGCTAGTTAATAGTAGCCTATTTAAATGGGTATTTGTACAAAGTTTTGAAATGAAAATTTTCTCTTCTGTTTTCTTGGGTTTTGAATTCACGTGCGCGCTGTCGTTATTAAATGATCGAATACATTTTGAATACGAAGCCTATGTATCACATTCAGTCGTGGAGTCTGTGTTAATACAACCGTATTTCTTGTGTCACAATCCGACTGGAGTGACAAGATAAACACACTATACATATACATTGGCTCAAAAGATATGGAGGTCAACATGAACTACAAAAGTTATGGGTAGATATTGTCAGAAATCCACGCGTATCCAATATTATATTGTATGGTAAAAGTTTCCAGATGAACGTAGATATCTGCTTTAATGTTATAAATAAAGTATTTCATAAAACTAAGTGGCTCCCAAGGGAAACATTGAGCTCCACAAGTATGTGATCATTTGCAAGAGAGAATTTTTAATGGATGGCTTATATTTTACCGATCGCATTAAGTCATACTGAAGTTTAAAGTTATTGCACAGTTAATATCTCACATTACTGTGTGTGAATAAAAATTGTCTGAGAAGATACCTACCTACACAGAATATAATAATTTTGTTTTCAGAACAAAAGCACCTCATTACTTCAGTGACATTTGAGTGAGGGGAGAAAACATCGAACTATTGCTAAAGATAATTAATGTAACGCTTGTGCTTTTATTCTTCAACTTTTATGCTTATATTTTTCCTTTTTTTACGAAGCTTTTCTATTTTGTGAGTTGATTCTTCCAATTCCTTCCTATTCAATAGCGCCATATTTTCGTGTACCAAAACCATCAGATTTTATGCACTAAACATTTATTATACTTTTAAATCAGTATGTGTAACTAGTTACTTAAAACACTTACAAATGTATGTGCAGTCGTGATAGACAATTAGAAAATGTAATCTATAGAATGGTCAATGCACACAGACGTGAGACGAGTCGTATTCTACCGTGACCACGCAGTGCATTGTTTAATAATAAAGACCCGCATACCTTGGCGACTGATGGCATGTGCAATTGCATAGGCACAGGGGTTTAATGTTCTCACCCGGTTTCTCAGCAAGGCCTGTTTGTGATGGAGCTTCGACAGCCTCTTCAATGCAGCTTTGTTCATCGGGGAATTGCACGTGCTTCTTGATAGCGGAGCGGCTTGGTCTTGATAACACCGAAGCTGTTAACAGATATTAAATAGAATGATTAACATTAATACAGTACGCGGCAGATGTAGCAGCCTAGTGGTGTGACCGTCGGACTGCCATTTCATAGATCTCGAATTCGAACCCAAGACACGCTCCTCTCACTTTTCGGATGCATGTGTGTATTGTATAATTATCACTTGCTTCAAAAACGGTGAAGGAAAACATCGTGAGGAAACCAGCATGCCTGAGAAATATTTCTCGACGGCATGTGAAGCCAAGCCAGAACACGCCCTTGGGCGGCTTTAAAACTCTGACACCAGGTTAGTCACTAACCACACGTAAAGAAGAAGAACAACCCGGCCGTAAATATAGCGCATAGAGTTTTAAAAGAAATTCGGTTTTTGAGAGCGTCATCTCTGTTATATATTGGATACCAGTGTGGCTGGCCTATGTGTTCCTTAGCGTCAGTTCACACCGAGACGTGATGCGAAGCGACGCTGCGCGCACTTTTTAAGAATGTGATACAAAAAATTTAACTTTATTTACTACTCAAAAAGATACACATTTGATTAAGATAATTCGAAAATACCTCGCGGTGTCGCGCTGCGTCGCGCTGCGCAGCGCAAAACCACTGGCCTCTTCGAGCATCGTCGCCTCGCGTCACGTCTCGGTGTGAATGGACCCTAACATATTCACGCCTGGGTTTTGAATTACGTTTTATTTTAAAACTTTTGTTTTTGAATGAATGAATATTTATTTGTTCAACAAAGCAATTCAGTTGACTCTCTATGTTATGCCAGCGGCGTACAAATTTTAATGTTACGGTAGGTATAATAACATTAAAATTAAATTCAGAAACATTAGTTGTAAGTTTGTTTAGATTAATTTATATTAAATCCAATAAACAAATTACACAGTATATATTGGTATTTATTATTTTTCGAGTTTTCTATCCCATATGTTGCACCCGCCATGTTTTGTCTCTGCGCCACCCTAAGGTTGACTGGTAGAAAATGCCTCAAGCATTAAGTCCGCCTTTTTACAGTATTTTTTTACTTGTGCATAAAGTTTTAATAAATAAATGGTGGGGTAGTACTTTCCCTGATGAGCTCTTTCACTTCACAAAGTGCTGATATGTAAGTAATACATTGCTACTTGCCCGGTCGTATACCGCTCCATGTGCTCGGGACTTCGATAGCACGAGCTTTAAGGACAAAACGTTACACTTAAATACGTTGCCAAAAAAAAAAAAACAGGCATTCTGGTTAGATTTTTATGTGCATGTCTGTCCCACAGCCTGACATCATAGGAATTTTCTCCAATAGATAACATTTTTAAGCAGCAGGCTTACTCATTGCGATTTGGCGATTCTAGCAGTAGTATTCTGTAACCATCTCACCGTGAAAACTTAGGTGAAGTGCGCTCGGAGTGAGCTGTCAGTCCCTATGACAACAATGGTGGCCTCATTCCTATGGTGGAATGGCAGCTCACTTCACCTAAGTATTCACAGTGAGATAATTACAGAATAGACCGGCAGTACTGTAAGTCAATGATGTCAAAGGTTAATTTAGAAAGTACATGTGAACTTAAACAATTTCACATTGGTACTTGCCAGGTTGTATCCCGGTCACGCCAGATTGAGGAGAGGATCCTGCAATCTCCCGGCTACGAAAACCTTTAAGCACAAAATAAAAGTTGCTTCATTGCCAAAGCAAACAGCTATCTAATTACGCAACACATTTTCGTAAACGATTAAGACAAATTTGTTTCATTTTGACAGTTCAACAACATTCATTGCGTTATTTACGTTGTTGAGTAGATTCTTTTTTCGAACATATGAAGTAATGGATTAGCAATTTGTTTCAAAACGATTCAAATTCTGATTGATCGTGTATTACGTAATTAGGGTACAGGTTTATGAATAAGCTTTCAGGACTAAAAAAATAAAACACGGAAGTGTGAAAAATGCGAAATAGTGATTCTAAAGTGCCGTAATCCTGCGCTGGATTATAATCTAAAGATTCCGGTCCGTAAGAAACTTTGTTAATCAATCTGCTTAGCCTTTTCCCAACTATGTTGTGGTCGACTTCCAATTTAACCGGATGCAGCTGAGTACCAGTATTTTACATGGAGCGACTGCCTATCTGATCTCCACAACCCAGTAACTGGGTAATACGAGACCCCTTAATATCTCGAAAATGGTGTGTCCTATCGCAAAAATAATGAATATTTCGACCCCCTTTATATAAACCCTTATACCCCTAATTTTCAACACGTGGTACATTTTTCATATTTTCCATACAAAAAGTGAAAAATTCCATATGAAACCCGTCGAGGTTGCCCGCGCTGCGCGTCTCCGGCTCTAAAAAAATTCACGGGGTAGGGCAAACAATACTTGTTTGCCCTACCCCGTGAATTTTGTACCACGTGGATATTGGATTTGTTGGATTTGTATATCGCGATTGTCAAATTCGATAATAGTTGCGTCAAACATTTTTTTTAAATTTAGAGATTTTTTATTGCAGAATAGCGTTAAGATTCTCATAACCAAAATGTAAGGAAATTTAGTGATAATTTTGCTAGTTTAGTTCGGTGTACAAGAGAATCGGCACCATTATCTTCTAAAAACAATATGACGTGTAAACAAGTCTTAAAGGTTGTTGTTACATAACTCATTACACTTAACGACTTGTAAGACACGTCTTCATGCCAGTCACTCCTTAATCACCCAAGTTATATCCACCTTCCAGATAATATCAGCTCAATAGTTTTCCATTATGACTCCAGGTGCCGTAGCATTGTTTTAACCTCAATAGATCACTGTCACCATAATTTAATATCTCGCTTCCATTACTTAGGGGGAGCTCAGAACTCTAAATTATCTGTGGACTTTTGAGTAGTGTTCTCCATTTTCACGACAACAGCCCATCTATCAGGTGGCTTGCGAAGGTTTAAAGGAAAAGAAGCGAAGGCAAGTGGGTACCTTAACTTTTCCTACCTTATTAATAATATCAAAGCAAAGTTTTGTCAGATTAAAACTTGAAAAATTTATGACTAAACTGGTGTTTCATTTCGCGTGACGTAAGTAATTCTGTGTTTTATTGATAAGTGAGTTTATATAAAAAAGATAAGAATTCTTCATCTTTAGAATATACCATTCGTATGAATATTAAAGAATGAGCAGGATTTTGGGCGCCCTTTTTTTACGTTTGCCATGAATTCAAAACTTTTACGATCTCCTCCGTCTGAATTCTTCAAGTATTTGTTTCAAAATATTTATTAGAACAAGTACATCCAGTAATTTTGTTAATAAATAACTTAGTTATACAGTTAAAGCCTCTCTTTGTTCTTAAAGTAACATAAAGTTGAGCCGTGACAGGCAGGTTTTCAAAGTACATGTTTTTGATAAATTGTTGCAATTTACCTACGTCGTGAGGCATGACGAAGCGATTGAAAGCAAAATCCCAAACAACTAAAGTTTGTTAATGAGCAATTAACTTACTATTGGAGTGCCAATAAGCCCAAATAAACGAGTAAACTACACTTTGATAAGCTAGAGCGGGATACGATCGTGCAGTTATTTTATGGAGGAAATTAAAATAAATGCTTTTGTGTACCTAATGGTAAATATCTTTTTAAACGAGTAGTGCATTTATTCTACGGTTAATAACGTTTACAGTTGGCTGGTAGAGAATGCCTTTTGGAAAGTACACTACTGTGTTTAAATTAGTATATAAATAACGGATTTGACCATATCATCTGAAAATAAGCTATATAAGTAATTGATCATATATAGGTTCTTAAGTAAAAACTTTCCCGTAAGTATAGTTATTCGTCTCTAAAGTATAAAATTCAAAAAATTTTAAAGAAAACTTCTGATTTACGACTTTCACGTAGTTGCTTTTTACAATGTAACTTGGATGAACGAGCTTCGTAATAGAATATATTATATAATACGAATATAAGTACGATAATATGGTATAATAGTGCCCAATTTTAGAGTTAGAATCATATCCGAAGTTAATGTTGAATTTGGGGCAGTTCGTTCCTTAACTTTGTCTTAATTATTTAGGCTTGTTTCGGCTTTTAATATAATTTCGTTTTGATCTAATTATTTTAAATATTATATTTTTGTTTCGAACGTCCTTTATATCGCTGTTCAGATTCTCACGCTTTTGCATTATTTTGTAATAGTAAACACAGTAAAATCATCAAATTTACTTTGGAAATATTCTCAGGAAAACTGTTTAGGCTACATAACGAATCAGTCATTAAGGTAAAGCTGTTTGTGTGTCCTACTGTATGTACCTCATCAGTTAACGGCAGAAGGGATTTCAATGCCTGCTGTGTAACTGCTAGCTTTGATAGGAAGTACATGTTCAATCATTCTCAATTGATGAAGAGGATCCTATGACGTTGCTTGACCTACAGTCTCATACAAACCGGGTTCAAGACAAATTCGTTACTGCCAAATCTATAAAAAAGCCGACAACATATCATGAAATATTTCCGAAACCACACAAGATAGCTTCTTTATGTAAATAGCAACATTCAAAGTGTATTTAATAGCGCATAAAAAACACATATAAAACTGTTTTCAAGATTATTTTTACTTCATGTAGCTAACTTGGGTGGTTTAGAAGATATTTAGATTTTTATTAAATTGTATATCTATAGTTGGTTTATTGATTGGCTTGTAACTAGTGAAGTCGTTATTGGTGATAATTTCAGATAGATGGTGATTCGTTGCGATGGTGAAAGATTCAGAATGGGGTGGTGAGTACTACCGGTGATTTTTGTTGTGTTACGACTTTCACGCAGACGACACAGCTAGCTTTTAGCTCTATTTCTATTTATGATAGACAGTCACCAATGTTAGGTACAAAAACAGCTTAAAGTTGTACTCACGTATTGGCCTATTGCTGTCAGATGGTAGAAGCTCTGACCTTACTTCGGTAGGTCGTCTAGGAACTAAAAAGCCTGATTGAATAAAAGGCTTCCTCGATTTAAATTATAGTCGGTACTTATTTTTTGATTTTATATTAGTTAGTAGATTTATTGTTTATTTAAAATTTCATAATCGTTACTTTTGAGACGAAATTTCTTAACTTGGTAGTAGATATTAGAAAAGAAAAGTTTTTTTTAACCATTATTATGGTAAACAGTGAAGCTGCGACAAATGCGCTCAGGCATGCTCAAACTTCCTAACGGCAATAAAATCAAAATAGTTTTTATCAACGTTCTATAAAATTCATTATCATGTGTTATTTTATTCACATAAACATTTGTATAAGACTATGTACGACTCATCAAAGAATAGATTTTTTGTTCTTACCTACGTAGACGTCTGAAAATGATAAAAAACACAAATTACCTTTCGAAGTCTCCTTCATGGATATAATGTTTCATTACTAGATCTTTTTACTTACTGATAACCCTGGGCGGAGCTTCGGACAATTCTTCAGGGTCGCAGCGGCTGGGCATGGGCCTCCCTGCGGAGCGGCGGCGGCCACTGTGGGCAGAACTGGTGGTCGTTGTTTGTTGAGCTGTGGCCGTATACTGCACCGTGTTCTAAGACACATAGAAAAGGTATCAATGATGCAAGTCACAAAATGTGGGAAAAATACTTTTTTTTATCACATCTATTCAAAAAGAGTTAGTTTTTCTTCGTAAATAGGGACTAAAATTGCTTTTTAATCCCTAGGTAATAAAAGTGATTTGAATTTGGAATGTGGATATTATTAGTAAAAGTTGCAATCTCCAAAATGATCAGTCACGAATGTTGTATGAACAAGTACTGGGCTGTAAGATAAAGTAAATCGCGCGCGAAAAAAAAAAAACGCGTGTTCTGCATTCTTTGTTCGTAATTGTTTACACAAATTTGGATTTTACTTAGTTTTATAAAAAAATTGTGTGTCTCTCAAGTAGTGAGAATGAAAGTATTCTATATTATGCCTACTGTTCCTAATTGTATGAAATAAATTTTAAATATATAATTTTATTAACAAAATAAGTAGTTCTTATTCATAAATTGCATTTACTTATTTTCTCATAGAGGGTGATAAAAAGTAGAATGTCCATCTCGGGAGCAACACTATTTTAAGCTCGATTGGCGCACTATGAATCCTTCGTTCCGCTCTCGATTCCAAGAAACAGCCTTTAAAATAGTTGTTTGCTCCCTAGGCGAACAATCTACTATTGAATATTTCTGTCGTTTTTATGCGACTTCAAAAGAAGACCTTCTCATTTTGACAGGAGGTTTTTGGGCCTTGTAACTCCTTATTTCCGTCAAATATTAATATTTTATTTTACATACAAGTATAGTAGGTACCTTCGTAGTTGGTTCTGAATACATAATAAGCCTGTCCTGGATAAAGCTCTTTAGAGAAAGAGGATATTAGTTAGATGGAAGTCTATTAAACCTTGATAAAATTTTAATGTTTAAGTAGGTATCTCAAGCTTGTTTAAAGTTTAAAACAGCTGGAAAAGTTTTTGTCAATGTTGAGTGGAAAGTTTTGGTATTTATTAAGAGTACGAGCATGAGTTTCTAGCGTTGGCCAAGGGCAAAGCTAACTTGCCTGCGGAAAGGCGAAAGTTGTCTTAGTTCTGCTGAAAAATAAATCTAGATTAATGTATAGTTCGAAAACCAGTCTTTCATCTTTAGCTTGGTTGTTGTCAAAGTTATATTATTGATTCTTTAGTTAGTGGTTGAGTTTGAAAACCATCATGGCACAACACAAAACAAATTCTGACAAGTTTTCAATGAATATGGTTAAATAGGAACAATAATATACCTTCCTAAGGGCTAATTTTTCAATAGGTACCTTCACTCACGACAATCTAAGAAGTCCGATTTGACGTTTCTTATTATACATGCAGCGATAACTTTGAATGAACGTCTACGTAAGAAGTTGAAAAATCAAATTCATAGTCCTAATTAATTACTCCGAAAAAAATATTTTAGTTATCGTCTAAACTCGTCAACATGTTTTAAAGAGGACGTACTCTTTCCAGCCAGTCTCGTGACTTAGATTTGAATTTGCACGAGTATTTTGAACGAGAGTTGCCTTTTTTAGAAGTTACCCATGTACGAGAACGAGTCGCACCGTTTGGAATTGGCACAAAAACAGTCAGAAAAATTATAAAGGAAAAGCACGGGTATTCGAGTATTCTAAGCATGAGAGCAGTGGTAACGGCCCCAATTTGCGAGTTGTAGGTCGTGGGTTCGAACTCAGGCACGCGCTTTAGTTTGTGTAAATAACTTCATCACCACTGCTCTCAAAACGGTGAAGGAAAACATCGTGGGGAAACCGGTATGTCCCAGAACCAAAAAATACGAACACAATGTGAAATCTACCAACCGGTACTGGACCCGCGTGGTGGATTTACAGCCTACTCCCTCTTGAAGAGAGGAGGGCTGTGTTCCAGCGGTGGGTACATTATAGGCTGATTATGCACAGGTATTCTGGCTGGGAAGAAAATGTACTTCACACAACAAATAGAGCCCATGTTTACAGCTACTAAAATTATAACGTTAATGTATGACATAATCCGCAGGAGACGCCCTGGGCGTCGGGAATCGCAGGCCGATTCCCGGCCACCGTAGGCGCGGGCCTGCGGACGGTGAGCAATGGGTAGCTTGCCGTTCGATAAGGACCAAGCCCGGGTTCGACCGCGAGTTGTGTTCCACGCGCGCCCCAAAGAGATGTCAGCACAACTGACGGGGTCCGCTAGGGCCGATGCCTGCCGGGGCCGCGGGGAAGTCCGAAAGGGATACCGTGGCCTCTGGCAACATACAGGCAACTGAAGGAACACGAGTGGGTTTTAGTCAGCAAGAGGCTGACACGCTCTCCCGCTCCGCCCAGAGCGGTAGAAGTTATTTGATAATTTCACACCCAAAAAAAAAAAAAAAAAAATTGATGAGTCATGATAAAATGCTACTGTGGCAGTCTTGGACGGATGATACCCAAGCATCCAGCTCAAAAGTCTCAATGGTAAAGGGTGGACGCCTCATTATTTGCCATGCTGGATTTGACGGGTAAGGGTTTATACAAAATTGTTTGTTGGCATTTTAATCAAAGAGTACCACCACGAAATTAATGCCGAAAACTTTAAAGAGTGGGTTGTAACCTTTATGCAAAACCTTCCAGAAGAGTTTATCTACAATAAATATGGTTATGCTTCCTATAATTTTATCCAACTACACACATCAAAAGTGCCTAGGGATCAAGGACGTTTTAGAGTATCGCCGCAATTGAGGATTATTATTTTAACTTTTTCGGATCGTTATTTATTCTTTTTAGTGCATTTCTCTATTTGAATAAATTTTGATTCGAAATAGAAAAGCAACTGTCAATGTGACGTGGAGGATGAGCCCGCATCACCACTCGCAGACAGGACTGGTACATCCAAAACACTGCTCGACGGAACCGTACCATGACCGCCATGATGTTGGCTACGAGGCTCCACAGGTCTTCAGTCTAGCTGATAAGCGACCAAACCATCCAAAATCGTTTACGTGAAGTGGGTCTGCGTTTCCAAAGGCTGCTGAGAGTTCTACCTATAACACCCCGCAATCATAGGGCCCGTTTACAATGGGCTCGCGGACACAGAAATTGGGCGAAAGAAGACTGGCGTTGTGTTTGCTTTTCCGATGAATCTCGTTTCGGTATAAACCTGGGAGGCCAATATACGCCATCGATGAGTTGACACAGGAACACGAGCACACACTTATAAGGACCCCGCCATACCACAGTCAATGCAATGCTATAGAGAAGTTTTGGGCTCAAGTTAATTAATATTTTAGAATATTATATTATGTGTAAATATTTTTCGTCTAATATAGCGGCTGACTGCTGTTTATTGTCATAGTTAATTTAATGGCATATTTATTAAAATCCATCTAGCCGTTTGACTGCTCAAAGGAATAAAGAATGTAGTTATTATAACTTTATCTAGTTTACATGCTGCACGTCAAAATACAAAACCTCCATTCTCACACAAAAAAAGCGGACCAGACACAATCAGTAATAGCAATGTCAAGTTCTAAGTGTGTCGTTCAAAGTAATGTCTTCACTACAAACAGTGGTGGTTGGAATGATGATGTGATCTAAATATTTTAATAGTTTTACGTCAATATTGGAAGGAATGAAAGTAATATTGATGTCATTATTACTGATAGTGCTTCGCTATTTGATCAATGTAGAATAAAGGAGGAAGACTTTAGAAGAGTCGTACATTTTTACAATATTATTATAAATTTATTTATTATAAGGGTAACCGACGAAGACAGTTCAACTGATGGTAATTTTTCTGGATCATCCAGTGCCAAAAGTGAATATTTTTTTTACAAATTTAGTGAATTTATTTATTTACCTGATCCAACCACACTTATTTATTGTTAACTAGCGACCCGCTTCTGCTTCGCACGGTTTTTACGACTTGACAAAACATCGAGATTTGTTAGTTTTATATAACTTTAATACTAACGTATTATACACATAAACCTTCCGAAATAAATTTTCTAACGCGGACATACAGACAAACACGAAAAGCGAAGCGTATAGATTTTGTTCTTGGCTAGCGACCTGCCCCGGTTTCGTACGAGTGCATATCAGTGGCGTACCTAGGACTTGCCTCTAGGTACGCCACTAGTGTATAATATACAATGTATTATTATACATAAACCTTTCGAAAGACTTCAGTATGTCGGGTTTTAGTTTATGTCTTGGTTTGGCTTTGAAACTCGCCCAAATGTAAACTTAGTTGGAATTTATGTAATAATTGTGTTATTATAAACTCGTACGTTTAATAAAAACGATATGCCTCGAGAATCAGTTTTAAGCATTGTAGATAAATTGTCGATTACAAACTAAGTATGATAAATCGATATAACTTGAGAATCGGTTTTTAAAGCAACCTATTTTTTCCCCGTCAGTACACAATTTTTTTTTATAGCTTCCAAATCAGCCTTCGTAGATTGTCGCGAGATTAGTCAGATAATTTTTCTGAAAAAGAAATTACAGTTTGTCTTATTTTTTATTTAAAAGCTGTCAAACCGCCATATCGACGGCGAAGTGCCAATAGCTCGTAACTGAAATTTTTCGAGAAATATTTTTTTTATCGTTTTGAATTTAAAGGCGCTATTCGCATGTTTTAGTGAAATCTAAATGAAAATGTTTTACTTTGTCAGTTAGGTGTTATTGACACTTCGCCGTCGATATATGGAATATATATATTCATTAAAATAACATTAGGTATACATTAGGTACTTTTAATATAAACTCATATATGCGCCAAAACTAAAAGTTTTTTATAAAAGTGGGTGTTTTCACCCCGAAGTAAGTACTACTATTCTACCCTTCTGTTACTTACAACATCTTTTAATTTAACTAAGTAAGTAAGTATACGAAAGTATTGCGGAGATGAAGCAACAAAACATCTCGTAAGAAAGAGATTTTAGGGTTGTATTCTATAGTAATCTTGCAAACCAAAAAATCTGTACAAAAATGAAAGACATTGTATCTTTGCGCTTCAATCGATAGAAAACATTGTAAGGCTTAGATACCAAAGCTCGCCGTCCGATAAGGACGAGCAGATCTATTCTGTAAAAAGCTCACGGTGAAAACTTGGGTGAGCGTGAAGTGAGCTGTCATTCCACCTGCTGGACTAGGGACTGACAGCTCACTCCGAGCTCACTTCACCTAAGTTTTCACAGTGAGATGGTTACAGAATAGCACTACTGTCATTGCACCTGTAGTGCTATTCTGTAACCATAAGTAACTGTAAACCAGCAGGTGGAATGACAGCTCACGTCACGCTCACTTCACCGTGAGATTTTTACAGCAGAATAGCACTGCGCTATTCTGTAACCATCTCACCGTGAAAACTTAGGTGAAGTGAGCTCGGAGTGAGTTGTCAGTCCCTAGCAGAAGGTGGAATGACAGCTCACTTCAAGCTCACTTCACCTAAGTTTTCACCGTGAGATTATTACAGAATAGACCGGCTGGCCCGGGTCGAGGGCGCGTTGTGTTCATGCGCGCCTCAAAGAGATGTCAGCAAGTGAAGGGGTCCGATAGGACTGAAGCCTGCCGGGGTTGCGGGAAAGTCCGAAAGGGATACCGTGGCCTCTGGCAACGTACAGGCAACTGAAGGAACACGGGTGGGTTTTAGTCAGTAAGAGTCTGACACGCCCTCCTGCTCCACCCAGAGCGGGAGAAGTTATTTGATAATTTCCCAAACAAAAAAAAAAAAAAGGCTTACATACCAAAGGTAATATATAGCATAGGAAATACACTAAAAACCATTAATAGCCTCTTTCGAAACAAATTTCAAGTGATTTGCATACCAAAGTGCAAATATTCAAAATTTATGTTGATTGTAAATTATTTAAAAACCATTAAATACAAATAAAAATGTAAGTGATTAGAAAGTTATTAAAATGAAGTATTAATTACAGATAAATTGGCTTTAGTCACAGTATAAATAAAAAAACAGTATTATATATCGGCAGTGACCTTGAAAGATGATAAGAGCAGTTATAGGATTATTCATTATACATTTTTCACGTGGTGTAGGCAGATCCAAAGAGCTTCAAGTGCTACGATCCTTTCATCGTCTTTTGCTTCTTTCATGTTCATATGTCATTTGATTATTCTCGGTCCAGCTGCTAGTACTACCCACCTGAAAGACATCACCACAAGTTCAGTGTATATCCTTTAAGGACGTCTCTCCAGCGTTTTTAACATCCATCTAACAAGTTAAGTAAAGTAACTAGTTAATGACATAACTGAGAACTGAGATAGTTGTAGCAGTGATAGCCTAGTGGTGTGACCGTCAGACTGCCAAGTCATAGGTCTCGAGTTCGAACCCAAGGCACTCACGTCTGAGTTTTCAGATTCATGTGCGTATTGTAATTTATCACTTGCGGCATGCCTGAGAGATATTTCTCGACGGCATGTAAAACAAAGTCAGAGGCCGATGGGGGCTTTAAAGCTCTGACACCAGTTTAGTCACTAACCACTCGAAAAGAAGAATAAGACCTTGAAACCTACGGCCGTTTGGTAGGTTAACCTTCCGCGTCCGTGCGTAATTGCCGCGCACTTGATACTGTTGCGTACTGATATATACTGAGATTTCGAAGCGCGTCGTTTGGGTCGTTTTCTATGATTATATAATACTGTTACTTATTTATACTGTGCCTTAGTAAAGCTACAGTCCCATCCGCGCCAATAAATGTTCCTAAAAACTCTTTAAAAGTAATTACTTTTGTAGGTACTTTGCACTAAAAACATTTACGTTTTATAAAACGGCTGTCGTTAAGACTAGCATATAATCTTTATTATATTATGGAGGGACTCAACATCACCAAGCGGCTATCTACAATATACCAGAAGCGTGCCCTTGGCTTTTTTAACCGACTTCCAAAAGGAAGAGGTTAAAAATTCGGATATTTTTAATTTTCTTTATGTTTGTTCGGGCATAATTCCGATAGGTATAGACAGATTTGCAAAATATCTTTTTTTTTTAAGTGTATACTTTCGAGGTGGTCCCATTGTCATCAGGTCAGGATCTGATGATGGGATTCTGGAGAAATCAAGGGAATTCTTCAAATATTATAGGCACACATATAGCGATTTGGGTATTTTTTTATAGTAACTCGTGCTGTTGCT
Source organism: Xanthia icteritia (assembly GCA_949128155.2). Classification (NCBI taxonomy): domain Eukaryota; kingdom Metazoa; phylum Arthropoda; class Insecta; order Lepidoptera; family Noctuidae; genus Xanthia; species Xanthia icteritia. The sequence continues at coordinate 23,376,879 of OX421931.1, forward strand.
CTCGGAAAGCACCATTTGAAGTAGAACTGATGATGAAGACCACTGATGGCCACCGGAACTACCCAATAATAAGTATTTCACAGTATGGTTGCCAAGCAATTTATGCTCACCACAATGCATATGGATAAGTGGAGCTGATGGTGAAGTACCAGGAGAACTCCTCAACGTTTAACGTCCTTGCACCGGGAAAAGCAATATTTTGTAAAAGGTGATGAACAGTTGACTTTAGGCTATTGTAACTTAGATACATTACAAACTGACTCACTAAAAAGCGAGAAATAAAATCGACTTCCAACCGACTTCCAAAAAAACACTACAAAGTGAAAAATAACTTAAATTTCGGAAGTGACAAATAACGAAAATACAAAACCAAAGACACCGACTTCCGAAATTTAAGTTATTTTTCACTTTGTAGTGTTTTTTCGGAAGTCTGTTGTTTTTTTCGGACATATTATGCGTTCACCTAAGTATGGTCTGGAAAGGCTTATGTTACTAGGCTGGGTGGAAGGGAAACGCGCTCAAGGCAGAGCACCGGCGAGATGGTCAGACGCGATCAAGAAGGCTGTAGGAGGCAGCATTTACCAAGCGGTCTAAACTGCAGAAGACCTATGCGGCTTGGAGACGCGTCATATGTGGTCGCGATTCATCAGCATTGAAGGAACGACGTAGAAGAAGATAAATTACAGCTCATATCTGAAGAAACGAAATAAAACAAGACGTATTTCACTGACTGATTTTCATCAAGTCAAAAATCCTGTGGCTGGATTTACAGAACTAGGAACATTGCCCTAATATATTTGTGGCCAATGTACTACATTGTTAAAAATTATAAACAGTATTCTGAATAAAAGTTTTTCAATAAAAAACAATATTACTTATCCTTGTTTATTATTTTCGCCGAGGACGATTACCCTCACAAACTCATGACAATTTGGGTATGTTAAAAAATATCTTCTTTTAAGTTAAATTCGATTAATATTCCTATCATTGAAGCTGGTTAATTTACTGAACCACAGATGAAACTGTTGTGTCCACTGGTTTCCGTTACCAAATAAAACAAAATTCGAAATAAAGCCAGAAAAGTTGGAGAGAAACGAGTCGAAAAATGGAATCACTGCTTTTATTTTAACATACCATCGTTATGGCTTTAACGTGCTCCAATTTGCAACGCCAGCCGTATGGGATCATTGAGTCAGCAACAGTTGAAGTCCTTCATCGTTATTTGGATTAATCATTTAAATATTTTGAAAAGTCAATTGTTTAACATGACTGTATAGATTTTCCCGTGGCGGTTTTTGTTGAACAAAATAGATACACAATACATTTCGTATCCAAGTTTTATTTAGTATCAAAAACATGTTCCTTCAGATAGCGACACTGTCACCCGTTTACTTTACTTGATATTCTCAATGTAATATCGTGAGTGCTTGTGTCCCATACTTTTCATAGTTAGAACGATTTTATTATCGATTTCATACACAACACATGCCGTAACGTTGGTATGTACCTATGTAAAGGTTGATTGATTAACATGCCAACTGCGATCAAAAGGACTAATGGCCTACAGTGAACCAAACAGTGCCTGCCTTATTGTTGGTGGATTACGAGCCGCAAGCCTCGTCCACGGCATTGTGGCCGCGTGACTCCGCCAAACGTGTCCGCGCTAGTGGCGACTGACACTAAATGTGACTGGTTCGAAAATTGTTAATTTAAAACGTTTGCCTTTGTCCCCTGATGCACTGAGGCCATTTATCTGTGAAAACGGGCAGGTTTGCTGGCCGAGCGTGTGTTACCGCAGTCTGTTCTTATTAAACCTTATAGGAGGCAACATCGTCTATCCTCCTGAAGGAATCCGTTTAGTCGCCTTTTACGTCACCCTAGGGTAGACTAGAACAGTCTATCTATATCTCTATCGGGAATAAGACGACCATTTCTCGGAGTCTCAAGTTTCGGCCGCCAAAAGTCCGGTCGATATCAATTAGGTAACTATTTTAGAACAAAAAGTGCGTTAAGGAATATCGTTCCCCAATCGTTTCGATAAAAGTTTTTCGGTTGAACAGGCGATAAACAGCTTTATTGATAGAAAGCCTCGATAAATCCCTTGGCATCATAGAACTCGTAAACACGTTCGTTCCAGCTCTTTTGTTGGGTTGGTACCTTCTATTGTGTTAATAAATCAAAATGTTTTTTCGACATAGAAGTCTATCGTAAATTAGGGTTGCTGAAAACATGCGTTAACATACTACTGTGGTTATATCTTGCATGACAATATTTTATCATTACTGTTTTATACATAAATATAAATAAAGATTTGAGTTTAATTTCATAAAATGCGAGAAACTTTGTGTTTATTTAAACTGTGTCCGAATGGATTGAGGAGCCATATCCCATATTTAAACGTGGGTACTATCAGTATTTAGTAGTAAATTACCCGATTTTGTAGGGCCGATCCTGGAATTCGTAGTAAAATCCTTAAAAAGTTACAGGACGTTTAAGGTAGCTCCTCAATTCAGACGTCTGCTAGCTGGCGGATATTTTTGAAAATTTGGTAGGATTTAGTCGTACTTATGCTTAAACTCTACAAATAAAATGGGTTTTGTACGGCTAAATTTAAGATAGCTACAGTGTTTTTTTCATAAAAATCCATAAATTTCACCACGCTATTTCTCGGAAAGTAATCAACCAATTACAACATATTTTTAGTATAATTTAGTAGTAAATGTATAATTAGTAAATAATTTCGCGTATACAGCACATTTTATGTGGCTCTTCAATCCTAACCATGCGTCGATAGAAAATATATGTACTAAAGTACTTGATCAAATCGGATAACAATAGCACCAATATTTCGTAGAAATTTCTACTAAATATTGGCGTAATACAACATCCTGCACATTCAGTATTTCAAAAGATATTAATAAAATAAACATTCCTTAACAATTTAGTGTGGTACGACAGCCCACGATCAAAACCATGTTTTTTTGGGCAAAATCTTATAAAATCGTTAGTTAAGATAATCCTCAACCCGACTCAGTGTGAAGTACCGGTCAGAAACGTCCCAATTTTACGGGAGCCTAATACTGCTATTTCAAAAAAAAAATGGCAGACTGTTCCATCACAATATGTCTGATATTAAAAATGTACATAGGTTTCGTAATAAAATTGTATTACGAACAAGTTTGTTTTCAGAAATTTTGCGTGTCACATGTAGACTGAGCGCATTTTCAAAAATGAGAGACTCCTCAATCCATACGGACATATTTAAAGTTAGCTTTTCAGATACAAGCTTGTCTTTCAGTAGTTATGTAAAGTTTAAAGTTATATATAACTTAAAGTTCATAGATTTACTATTTCTGAAGGGTGTGTGCCTCGTTTCATGTTGCCCTGTCGAGCTTAATGACATCCAGAATTACTAGCCAGCCGCATGTCTGATACGTTAATTGGAACACTTACCCGATCAACATTTTCGAAGGCTGCGGTACCGCGGCCGACGAGGTACTCTTGGAACTGCGAGATCACGCAGACCATAGCGTAGATCTGGGAAAAAAAACGCATAGTCAGTATTTTTTAAGGACGATGTAGGTTTACATATAGGTAAACACAAATAGAAAATAGTTTATTCCGACAAATATGAAGTGCCTTTGGATCCCACCTATCAAGTTTGGCAATGAAATGTGCGGTGATTTATTCAAGGCCATATCAATAAACCACGCCAGAAATAGTTTAAAGTTCCTTATTCGTCAATTCCGTAAGTAAAACTAACACCATTCTTAACAGCAAATATCAGCAACAAAAATGTATTCTAAGATACAAAAAAAGGTAGGTACAATAATAACCAACGACATTTGATTGCCCATTGGATCGTGACATTCGTAACCCGCACGAGAATTAATTCGATGTATCCAACTTTCCCTAAGATTAATCGATAAGGGAGAGAAAACTAAAAGATAAATGGATGCTCCTTCATCATCGTCCAGAGAGCCGAAAAGATCCCGAATAACAGATACCTAGTTATAATTAAAAGGAATCGCGATGCAGATTGATTAATAACCAGTTTTATGTAACGCGAAAATAGCGAAATATAATAGACTATGGAATACCTACCTACCTATATAATACTCCATTTGAAATAAGATTAGACATTAAACTAAACCATTTTTACAGTCCGTTCAACCGATTTTGATTTCTATTGTGTTGGTGGCATTACAAATAACAGCTGCAGTAAACAGTCGGTATTATAACCACTTTTTTGCTTTTAATGCCATCCATAATGTCTATGGTATAGAAGTCAGAATCGGTTGAACGGACTGTAAAAAAAGGTTTGATTAAATGTTTAATCTTATTTCAAATGCGAGTATAGTTGTGTATATTCATCTTTCTGAAATTTTCATGTCAATTTTGCTGAGTGAAGTATCAGACAATCGTGTTGGTATTCGAATTGATTCGGATTGTAAAATAATGTTCAACCACCTTTCAAGCATTTCTTTCAGAAGAAACGCTACTTTCAGGATTTACGCAGGTTGTTGGGTTGTCCAGTCTTACTGCAGCTTAACTTCGTAATTATATAAAGACGGATACTAATTAGAATGCAGCAGCCAATCATTTTTGCCCGTTTTCAGCACTGTTCTTAACTACGGCTCACGTTATATATCAACGCTTACTTATCCATCCGACCAATATTTAGCAAAAAACGCCGAAAAAAAAACACGTTTATTGAATGGCCCGCTTTAATTTATATATTTATTTGTTGTTATACCGGCAATAGAAATACACAATCTGTGAAAATTTCTATTGTCTACCTTTTACAGACAGATAGCGAAGGCTTAGGAATAGGGGTCCGTTTGCCACCCGTCGGGTATGGAACCCTAAAAAGTATTATAGATATTAAGGAGACTGAAAGGAATACTAACATTAAAGATAATGGATCCACTCCAAACTGATGAAATTATCAATCCGAGAAATCAAGGTCGTGTGAGCTTTCGGCTAAAGAAATGAAATCAGTCACCTAACCCACGACGGAATCAAATGTTATTTGGTGCACTTATCAGATTTTTCATCGTATCTTTTCTAGTAAATTTACGAGAATCCGTTATTGAAATCACATAAAGACGGACGAAACTTTAAGATGAATACATTCACTGGTGCAACAGGAAGCGGAATTAATTATAAGTATTGGTTTTTTAATTAGTTTTATTTTGTTTTGTTTTAATTTGATTTAATTTAATTTGTTTTAATTTGATTTACTTTGATTTACTTTGATTTAAATTTTTATAATTTAGTTTGATTTAATTTCGATATCTTTTATAAATTTAATTTCGTTTGTATTTTTATTTTAATGGGACACATTACTAACGTAGTTTATAAGTTTTACTAACAACGGTATGAATCATTTGTGTTCGAAATAAATAAATAAGAAAAAACATGTTATGTTCAAAAACTAGGTAATACTATTAACTTGTACATCTAAGAATGTTGTAATTTTTACCAATTTAATCCCTCCGGATCCCTAACAATTTTACGATGTTAGAATAACTATGTTGAGTTTCATTCCATGATTATTCAGTCTTCGCAATTCTAAATACTAATATTGAAATATATAGAGTGTTTAAATATATTTGGAAACAGTATAATTATAAATAACAATATTTCTCAAAACAACGCGCAAGTTGAAAGCGAAGTTTAGAACAATATTGAAACTTAGATCCAATTAAATCTTAGAGTCCACATTCAATAAACGTTCCGTTCAAATAACAGACAATGATTTTGTTGCTAAATAACATAACATAAACATAACATCTCGCCTGTATTCCTCGAAGGGTTAGGCAGAAGTGTACCTATAGTACACCCATATTTCGCCAGTTATGTTCGAGTCCCATGTAATAGGGGGCGGGCCTATTGCCATCAACCGGGCACAAATCCAAACTCCGGGCTGCTACTGAGATATTCCAGGTGGAATAACGATATCCGATAACCCTTTGCCCGACCCGGGAATCGCACGTAGGGCCCCATGCTCAGCATTAGCGCTTGCGACCACTAGATCAGCGAGGCAGACTTATTGCTAAATAATTAACTAAGAATGTATTTTATGTCTGGGGAAGATAGCAAAGAAGGTACAAGATTTAAAAGGGAAAAGTTATCAAGTATTTTTTTATTTTCTTAAAGACAAAGAAAAGTGGCGGTAAATTAATAGCTGCCCATTAATAGCTTGGTATACTAAGTGGGAACAGGGACGTACCTAAAGCTTTTAGTGAAGCGATACATTACGTTGAGGATTCTTATCTCTTTAAATGTGTAATTCGGACCGCCTGTGCACAACGGTCTCAAGGTTACGCACCTATATTGGGGTAGGCAGAGCCAAAGAGCTTCAAGTGCTACGATCCTTACAGCTAGAATAACCAAATGACATATGAACATGAAAGTAGCAAAAGAAGCTTCTTTCGCTACTTTCATGTTCATATGTCATTTGGTTATTCTCGGTCCAGTTGCTATTACTACACACCAGGGGGTCTACTCCCTCAGCGAAATCCTTAATTTCGGCCAAAGTTACGGGCGCTTCGTTCTCAGTCTCACTTACTTATACCAAGACTGAGACGGAGAGAAAAGCGCCCGTAACTTCGGCCGAATCTACGGATTTCGCTTACGGATTAGACCCCCAGGACATCACTAAGTGTATATCCTTTAAGGGCGTCTCTCCAACGTTTCTAACATCCATCTAACAAGGTGCGACCGTCGGTCAGCCTAGTGGTGTGACCGTCGGACTACCAAGTCATAGGTCTCGAGTTCGAACCCAAGGCACGCACCTCTGACTTCTCGGATTCATGTGCGTATTGTCAAAATCGCTTGCTTTAAAAACGGTTACGGAAAATATCGTGAGGAAACGGCATACCTGAGAGATATTTCTCGACAGCATGTGAAGCCAAGTCAGAGGCCTCTGAAAACTCTGACACCAGTCACTAACCACACGAAAAGAAGAAGATGCGATAAAACACCTCTTATAACTCCTCATATTATGCGCACTACTTCTCTGCCTTCCCCGTAACTCCCTGGAGCGTAATAAACCATGATTATGTGGGCACTTAAGGACCGTGGCTCGTACACATTGCCAATCTTCTTTTATTTCATAATATTATCACATTTTGTACAGAGGACAAACATTCAGATCTAAAAGTAGGGATTCTAGTAGCGAAGGCGGGCATCACTCAGGTACAGTTAGACTGTTGTGTTATTAGAGATATAAAGGCTTCCAATCTTCGAACTTGAAGTTTCACTACGGTATTGCTCGGACTGAGTCGAGTTCGGGTTTGGTTATATCGACTTTCGTGAGTATCCTATCTGACAAACTTGGTCATATTGCAAAAGTGGAATTAAATTAGGAAAGGGATTAGAAAAGTTAGTATAAGAGATAGAAAAGTTTTGAACGTGATTATACAAGTTTATTTTTGAAACTTTTATTGGGGTAGCTTTTGTTAACATCATTTGAATTGGTTAGTAACATTTCAGTAATATTTTCAACTCGATAAAAAACTATACCCATTTTTCTAAAACAAGCAGTACTAACATTTCGTTATCAAAACCGCTTGAATAAATGAGAAACGGACAATCCTCCCTTGAAAAAATGCAGGATCCAATCTCTGTTTCAATTCTCTTTGCAAAAGAAATAAAACATTTTATTAGAGTTGCTAGTTGGGTCGTAATAAAGTCCGTATTATTTAGAAGCTACGTGTTTTCCATTCGACCATACCAACTAAATTATAGATAAGTGTCGTTTATTTGACAACCGACGTTCAGCAGGGCTAACATGACAAGCGCGAGAACGCTCTTTTTCTCGTTTTGTCGAAATTTGTCTACGATTCTGACGTCATTCTAATCCCTAACATGACCGTAAACGACGAGTAAACTCGAAAAAAGCATTTTGACACTTCTATATCTCGCGACGAGAAACCGATGTTGCAAGTTATTAAAAACAAATTATTTTTATGATAGCAACATCGGCTTGAGATTCCGTTTCATTAATTCAATGGTGCCGATTTCCTTGTCACAAATACCTCTAAACTAGACTAAAAATTACCAAAATTTAGATTATTCCTGTCAACCAACGATTTCCCATTCTGAAATAGACCAAAGTGACACAATTTAACTATATTTTAGTAGTTATTAATTTCTAAAATCGTATAAATCTAAAATTCTGATTGTCCAAGTATTTAATCGCGATTAAAAAGGTGTGGAAATTAATTTTCATGAACTAAAATTCACACCAACACCTCGACTTTTTTTTCTTTTCTTTTGCTTATATCTCGAAAATGGTGTGTCCTATCGCAAAAATAATGATAATTTCAACCCCCTTTATGAAACCCATAAACCCCTAATACCCAACATGTAGGTAATAATTTTTCATATTTTCAATACAAAAAACGAAAAAATCCATATAAAACACGTCGTTCCAATATAAATAGTAGTTTAAAACTAAGTATTTTCATTATTAATATATTGTAAAATAAAATGATGACTAAAATAATTACAATTATGAAACTGCCATGTTATTTTGGAGATATATTTTGTATAATAATTTTGTCTACTCTTCTCGTCGTTCTCGTCGTCAAAATCGAGGACGAGTAAATACGACTTAATGACAGAAGAATCGGAGATTATCTCGTGTTGATTTGTCAAAAATCGAGATAACTAAGGTGCCATGTTAGGGTTTGTCGACAAAACATAAAGTTTGACAGAAGGAGTCGACTATTTTGTATGGAGGCGCTGTCAGAAAACGAGAAAAGAGACGAAATAGACAAAAATTACTCACGCGAGAACGAGTAATTGTCGCGTGCGTCATGTTAGGCCTGCAGGGATTATTGGCAAACTAGTGGTCAGACTCGCTCATCAGTTTCGAAACTTATTGAACATTTAATTTCGTTCATATCATGTTGAAATTATTCAGTGGCCGCGTAGATTGTGTTGAAATTTAGCTAAATGTAGGCCGCTGTTCCCGGCGTTTGCGTAATGAATTAAAAATATCATACATACATTATATTTAACACACGGCCCTTTTGCACGTCCACGTTTACCTGCTTGGAGCCCTGGATTATGTAGTATATACCCGAAGCTACTTACACATCTCCCAACGTTAACAAGTTTTTAGACTGCAAAATGTATCAACACGTCTGAATTTAATCCTTGATTTCATTATTTCACTCTTGATGAGAATTTGGTATCATGTAACCCTATGAAACTATGGATAATGTCCATATTGTGTTGTTATTATTTCTTTATCATTTACGGACTAAATTGTGGCTTAACAAGATATGTAGTATGACTTTGACTTTACTACTACGGTACTGTGCTGCTGTACCTACTGCTGGGGAGTTTGTTGCGCCACTTCTTCTTCCCAGCTAAAGTACTAATAAGTGGTGAAGCGCGGGCGTTTTCGGGGAACTGTCTTGTGTAATTTTGACGTTCGAAAAGTGCTGATTCACAGCCTAGTTTGAATAAATGGCATTTGAATACAAAAAAGAGAAAGGAAATTTAAAAAAAAATCTGTTCTACCTTGATTAGAAGAAGTATATTATAGTAGTTACTACTAATATACAACATCTAATAAAAATAAAAAATAATTTGTGTAGTACACCTAGTAGGTAGTAGGCATATTCGAAGACAAATAAAGGTTTAATTATAAAGCTAGTACCTACCTACTCCTTTTCAAAAATCAGATTATTTTATACTCAGTAGGTAACCGATTCTCACAATTTTTCAGATACCCAACTTTTCAAAGTATTAAAAGCTAAAATTTTTGCTGAACAATGACAGATTTCCTTGCAACTTCGATTGCGGAAAATTCTAAATTAAAGTTAGAATTATTGAAAATCTTACGAATGTCAAAAAACGGCTTAAGATTTTGTAAATCGAAGCAAATTGCCCATTATCGCCTTCCACTTCAGTTCGTTTTGCAATAACTTTGCTCAGACATAAAATTGTCGCATTATGAACCCTATTAGCAAACACAAAACTGATAAATTGCAAGAAAACAAGGAAAAGATGAATGAAACCACGCAATATATTTATGAGAGAATCGATTTCGTAATATTCCCCGCTGGGTTATGGATGTGTATCAATATAATTTATTTTGCACGCAAGTGGATAATAACCAAAAGGGAAGATTATCCATGAGAGCAGCCACGCGAGAGATATCAAAGTATGTCATGTAAATGTATCGTCTATAGGTAGGTATGTGGGTGTACTAAGGATTCTAGGATACTCAATAGTATAGAAGAACGTAAAATATTCTGTTCCCCTTAATAACTGTCTACTATTTCACTACAAAATTAGGAATAATAATAACGCTATAATTATTGTTTACAATACTTTGGAACTTTGATACGCGTATTCATTAAAGCTACGACTATATACGTCGCTATATGACAGACATGTGTATACGTTGCGTATACAATTATATTTGAGCAATTAGCCGCAATTACAATGATGACTCACGTGCAGTCGTTTACCGATCACGGAATGTGTGAACTGCCGTTTGTCGGTAGAAACTTCAAACAATAGCGCATGGCGATCAATTTTAAATATAAATACAGTGTTGGACGCGGCGTCCAGGGCTTGCGCAAAAAGTTTTGTATGCGGTAACCTTGTCCTTTAGGTACATATTCAACGTTACATGAAATGATAACCCTACTGACAATGTTTATAAAGTAGTAGTAAGTAGTTTTTTTTTAATTATTTTTTTGTTTGTTTTTTTTCTTATGAAGTCTAATCTGTCGTGTTATTCAGTTTTGAATATGTGTTGTGATTAATTTCGGAATTGAGTTTGCATCAGGTACCCACGGCTGCTATATATTTCCAGTTTATGCTGATCTCGCATTGTAAAGGATTTCCGTACAACGCAAGGTCAGCTTATAGTGGAAATGTATAGCTTGATCGTGGCATGAAAAGATACAAATTGTTCACCTCTCTTAAACTTGCGGATTTTATCCGACATTTATTTATAATGACTTGCTTTAGATTCGTACAGGTGCATCCTACTAATGTGGCGTGGCGACATGTCAATGTATCGAGATATCTGTTATATATTTAAGCTAAATATTAAACAAATCAACCTTCCGGAATAGATTCTTTAAATGATGGTGTGAACCGCATCAAATTCATTATCTAGTTTTGATGAACTGAGCAGTCACACAGACAGCCACGAAAAGCGAATTTATTTAATACTATTTATTGGTTTTATTACACGAAATGACAATTTACTTTATTCATATAATATTACCGATGATAACCCAATGTTTATTGATATATTGAAATAAAACTTAATAGGTAGGTACCTATAGTATTTTTCAGTAAGTTACTGTGAAGAAAAACGTTTTACTTCATTTTCAGTAGTAAGATGTACACGAGGAAACTCATAACTAGGTCAAATCCAATCAAGAGAGAGAAAAAAAATCAAAGGTTGTGAGCTTAACAATCAGAGCTTCAGGAAATTCTATGTAAAGTAGGTCTGCTTTTAAATCAAATAAAATCAAATCATTTATTTACCTGAATATGGGTAAGTGAGGTGATACATAAAACAAAAGTTCTTTAACCATATCTTACCTAAACATCTATGATAATAAAATAGCATAGATGAAGCGAAGCCGCGGGAAAAAGCTAGTTAAAGAATAATCATTATTCCTACACTTGAACGTTATATAAAATGTAATTTTCGGTAGTTATACCCACTAGCATATTTATTCACACATATAATAGCAACGTTTCCTAACGGAGATGAGTCTCACATGTTTAGAAAGGGTTCCGGACGGTCATCATTCTCCAACAACCATCATCTACTTAAGCATGTATTTTCACCCTATTTCGCCGAGCATGCGGCACGGAATTTCATTTTATACCACATTATGAAAATACGAAATAGGTTCAACATCCTAACTAATATTATAAATGCAAAAGTGAGTTTGTTTGTCACACTTTCACGCTAAAACAGCTAAAAGGATTTGGATGAAATTTGGCACATGGGTAGACCATGACCTGGAAAAGGATATAGGATACCTTTTATCCCGAACTCCCACGGGGTCGAGGCTTATGCGGGCGAAACCGCGGGGCGCAGCTAGTAATTTTATAAAAAGTAATATTATATTAATGCGTAGGTAGGTATTGATGATAAAATGGACTGATTTTGGTGAATGCCTATTCTAAATACACTAGATTTAGTCTAATGACGATAACTATTTGATTTTCTGTGAAAATAAATTGCTTTTTAATCTTCTCAGCCTGTTGCAGTCTAGATTAGGGATTAGTTAACGGTAAGAAACTCAATTCTTATTACAATATGAGACTTAAACGTAACAAGCGAAATGAGGGTAGCAGTTAGCATGGTACTATATACACCGTGACATTGTAGTCGTCTTACAAAAGCAGCCCACTTCATGTATCCACAGACTACTAAACATTCATTAAAAAAAATATTGATATATTGTAACAATTTTCAAATTGCTCCTAGAGGTATTATATGTCGGGTACATTGAGTGGCCCTTTGTAACACGACCAAAATATCACGGTGTTTACCCCGAAACCCCCCCTTTATAATAACCCCTTTATAATATATAATACGACTATAGAGTCATTATCATGACCATTTCAGCTGAAATACGGCCACTGCTGGACATAGGCCTCGCCCAAGCACCGCCACTTCCACCGGTTCTGTGCTTCCCGCATCCAGCGGATTCCTGCGGCCTTCACCAGGTCATCGGTCCACCTTGTGGGAGGCCTTCCAACGCTACGTCTTCTGTACATACTTATCTATAGTATATTTAATTATTATAAATCGTATAAAGAAAGATCCTGTCTATTTTCGTTAGAGATTAGATTTAACATCTCGGATCATTTACTAGAGATCAACAATAGATCTACGTGTTAGTTTATGTCAGTCATCATGACAAATGCTTGGTAATCAATGTGAATCAGTACGTGTCTAATGTTGCGGTACTAAATACTTGCCATTCAAAACCTCTCTACGTACGTAGGTATATAGGCAGAGACTGACGTATCGAGGTTTTGTAACACGTTTATCAGTGCAGCGAGCCGAGCAACTCCATGCGAGCGCGGGATCCTCCAGTCGACTGTCGTTTTTCGTGAATTCCTTTGAAACAGAAATATGAGAAACGAAAATTTCATGTGCTCGAAGCGAGGGTTTGCCGCGTCGTGTGTATCGGCGTTTTGTAACCAAGCTCGCCTCAAATGATGCATTACAAACAAACATTGCAAGTCAGTCTCCGCCTTAAGGTTCAATTGGTTTCAATAGCCATTTTCAGTATTTGTAAGTACATACAGAAAGTAACATGAAACGTTGTTGTGAGAAAGTCATGCATAGCATGGCTGCATAGCATGGCTTTCTTGCCACCTAAGCTTAGCGCTACAAGGTTATTTTGGCGCGTGGCCAAAATCGGAACTAACGCAGCCATCTTGTTTTTTGAATACATGTCAAGTGACATTTCACGAAACAATTGCACAAATGATTACCAACAGCGCCCCCGGTCAGCGTTATACGAGCTCCAGAAGATCCTTGAAGCAGTGTATAAGCGCTTCAAGCAGCTAACTATTCCAAGCTCGTTATTACTTGGGTTATTCATCAATAGAAAATGTTATTATTTAGATATTTACTACTTTTCAGACTTGTTGCAATCAGGAAAAATGGAGAAAATTCTCTGCTTTTTACAATACTTTCGGATAACGATGTGGAGTAATATTTATATGCTATCTTTTAGTAGCCCCCGACGTATAAAGAGGGTTGTTATAAGTTTGACGGCTAAGTCGTACTGTGTATGTGTCCGATTTCAATGCGGCATATTTTATTAGAAGGCTGGTTTAATCGGGGTATTTCTTAGATTGGTTTCATGAAAATCTGTTAAGCAATTTTCAACATACTCTGGTCTTTCTTGATTGGTGTAGGGATCTCAGCCACACAATGGTAATTAATGTCACTTTAATTCGTCCGATCGACTTGAAATTTGGTCTTTTCACTCTTATTAAAACTGTGACTCTGTACATCACAGTATTTTGACGATTTATTACACGTAATATAATCTATTCCCTGGCTTATTATCTAGGTATTGAATTATAGAAATAAACAAACAAAACGTAATACATTTTGTGAAACATTTTGTTTTTTTTAGATTATATTTCGTGATAGATTAGACTTTCAAAAGTGTCTTTTATATGCCTAATTCAAATAAATTACTTGACTTTGACTTTAAAAATTACAGTTAATTAGTGTGGCATTTTTGGTGAATCGCGACTGAATCGAGTGGCGCCTCGAGAAAAAATGGACTCCGAGCCTTTATTTTATTTAATAGAGTAACGAGTTAAATAAAATCGAGCCGCATCCCTATCTGGTACTGTCAGAAAGACGAATGTCAAGTGACACCAACAATCATTTTATTTTTCCGTTTCTTTCGAATTGCATGGAATTTATATTTCTGTTGTCCTGTGTGTCATTGAAGGATTATAATATTTATAATGAATATGGAAACTTCAAGATGGTACAGCATTTACTCCAGAAGGATTTTGTGTTAATTGTTCAGTAATATTTCAAAGCAATGTGCGAAGACATTGTTCGAGACTGCTGCAGATAAGGTAACTTGTGAACGAATGGATTTTTCGCTTCTTTCAGTCAAATCATCTAGTGCATCTTGATGGTTTGACTGACAGAAGCGAAAAATCATAAAAGAAGCGAAAAGTTTGAGGAAAGTGCATATTGATGATGCAAGAAGTGTTGAAACTGTTTATTCTATATGGAGATTTGGATACAGGAATATTTACATTCTATGTCGATCTGTACAAGAAACGCATACTGTGCCTGTTTACTCTGTAGAAACATTATTTTGCTGTGGATTCAGAACAATAATAATATTAGTTAGAATACGCTTATTTTCTAACACAAATCTTACATTTTTTTCAGGTGCACTATTTAGGTACCTAGAACATCAATTTTTAATACTGGAGCTGCTCTTTCTGGATACTTTAGCAAATGTTTGGTGGGCAGACTTTGGTACTATTGGCTGTTGTGTAAATGTAATATTGGGTGTGATGTATGTAAGTAATTTTATCTAGAATACGGTATCAAGATGAGAGGTGGAGGGACCTGCATCATTTTTTGATGAAATACTTCTAAGTCGTCTGACGTTGAAATTAATATATTACAGTAATAAAAATGCTTTGTTACTTATGTGATTTTTGATTTCATGAACGATCAAAACACCCTATATTCCTACTATTTATTACTGAACAATTGAGTGCACTATATTACTAAATTATAATACCGATGAGGCCAACCAATTCACTATAGCTCTTTTAGTGAATTTTTAGGTTATGATCGTATTTCTCAGTATTCCCGTTAGAGGAAGTATAATTATTACTACCTCCATAATCTAGAGACCATAAAGAACAAATCAACATGCGTTTCATTAATAGACGCCATAATTTTTGGTGGGCCTAATCGCCGAACAAAAAAAACTATTTCCTTTGTATAAAAATTGTCGTTTCATGGTAAACATGGTAAAGTGAGGTAATAATAAGTGCAGACCGGGATGCAATTTAATTAATTTTAAACTTAATGTTTTGAGATAGTCCAATGACAATTTTCCTGTCTTGTAACCAGTTCGTTATCATTTTTTAAAGCAATGAAAACAATAATGTTGAGTGCACAAGTCATGTTCTCACGGTGCAGAACTCATCTTTTATTCATATCTGCGGTATCGCTATCTTTTCTAGTAGTTATCTAAAAGTGTCTTGGGGGTATGTTGTGGAGGTCAAATAGGCAGTCGCTCCATGTAAAATACTGGTATTCAGCTGCATCCGGTTAGACTGGAAGTCGACCCCAATATAGTTAGGAAAAGGCTAGGCAGATTGATTGATCTATAAGTGTCTTGGGGATGGAGCCCAAACCTGGCAGGCCAGGACATCGACTGATATGGAAGCTAGAGGAAGGGCTTTTATAACTGTGACAGCATAATGGCTTACTATCTGAACTTATAGCACGTGAAGTACTTAGACAAAAAAAGGTAAGTATTTGTTACACATCTATGTGCTGGCGAATTCAATTAATTCCCTTCCCGTTGTTCGACTTTTTAATTAAGACATAGGCTAATAATATATAAACTATAAGAACTGCTTTAATTAGAATTTCATGGATTTAAGAAATTTAAGAAAAGTATATGCAGAATACATCTATTAAAAACTCTACATTTTAAAACGTTATCCAATTATTGAAAGTAAGTAATATATACGAAAGTTTCCATCATGATTTTCAGGACTATCATCAGTGGTAACACATAACACAGCATAACATCACCCCTGTATTCGCCAGAGGGTGGGTGGTATCAGTGGTTTACCTTTCAAATTAGAAACAGTTATAAACTCAGCAACAGCGATAATATTTATTAATAAGTAAACAAAGCGTACCTTTTATCAGATTAAACGTTTCTGAGTTTGAATAAAATAGAAATTCTACAAGTTTTAATCTAGAAAAGTGTTCGTGAAAACAGCGTGTAAATGAGAGCAGACTCTTTTTAAAAGAAACTGCATTTAAAACTGTTTTTAGTCAGGATGTTTTCAAGACAGATATTGTTTTGAGTCATTGAAAGGATTAGACGCAAATTGTCTATTCCTTTACATGACTCAGACCATTTTTAACCGACTTCCCAAAAAGGAGGAGGTTATCAATTCGGTTGTATTTTTTTTTTTTTTATATAATCTACCTTAAAGTTAAAGACGATATTAAATGTCATTAAAAAAGGGGTAAACTTATAACTGGTACCTAAAGGTACGATTCCTTAGCGGTGGTAACTGCAGGTGACTTGTCGTCACGTCACTACTGGTGTGGACTTATGTATTTCTATGAAGGCGACGTGTCGCTAGCTACGAAAGGTATTTCATAGAAACCAGTCGTGTCACTGCGATGAATCGCCTGCAGTTGCTACCTGCGGTCGGCTACAGAATGGTTTCTTTATAGTCCAAGTAAACCAAACCAACCAACAAAATAACCAAATTGTTTTGATTATTTTTACCAATGACAAATATTAAGGAAGATATCTACATTCCGTAGCCGACCGCAGGTGGCAACTGCAGGCGACGTGTCGCCGCGACACGACTGGTGTAGACTTATGTATCTCTATGAAGGCGACGTGTCGCTAGCTACGGAAGGTATTTCATAGAAACCAATGTACCAGAATGGTATCTTTATAGTCCAACTGGTAAAATACTGACTGAAAAGTATCAATTTCCCACCATACTTTTGCAACTTGTGTGGAGTTTTTTTTTTTTTTTTTGGGTGGGAAGTTATCAAATAACTTCTCCCGCTCTGGGTGGAGCGGGAGGGCGTGTCAGACTCTTACTGACTAAAACCCACCCGTGTTCCTTCCGTTGCCTGTTACGTTGCCAGGGGCCACGGTATCCCTTTCGGACTTTCCCGCAACCCCGGCAGGCATCGGTTCTATCGGACCCCTTCACTTCTGCTGACATCTCTTTGAGGCGCGCGTGGAACACAACGCGCCGTCGACCCGGGCCTGGTCCTTATCGGACGGCGAGCTACCCATTGCTCACCGTCCGCAAGCCCGCGCCTATGGTGGCCGGGAATCGGCCTGCGATTCCCGACGCCCGGGGCGTCTCCTGCGGCGGCTAGGGGCGTGAGGGCGCGAAATTTGCCTCTCCCTCACGCGTTCTGCCTCCTCCTTCGCGAGCATTACTGCTTCGCAGAAGGAGGTGACGGCCTCCCATGCCCTCTCGCTCCGTACCATGGCCTGGACCAGGGCCGGACGCGAGAGATCCCCGCCGCCGATCGCCTCCACGAGGACACAGCGATGCTCTGCCCAAGCCGGACAGACCTCCACCGTATGCTCAACCGTGTCCTCCGGGCGATCCACGCAGTGATGACACCCGGGCGTTTCCTCCCGCCTGATACGAAACAGGAACCTCCCGAAACAACCATGTCCGGTGAGAACCTGCGTCAGGCGGAAGGTGAGGACGCCGTGGCGCCTCTCTAGCCACTCCTCAAAGAGGGGACTTATCGCCGCAATAGTGGCGTGCCCATTGTGTGGAGTTTGGTGTCATAATTAAGAATCTCACCGCACCTTTTTGATTTTAGAATAGAGAATTCATATATTTTATAAACGTTTTGCCTGTAAGTACCTTCCTTAATATTATTTATTGGTCAAAATAACTAAAACAATTTGGTTATGAAAATACGATTAGACTTGATTTAAAACACGATTTTTAACCTTCTTGAAACAACAATAATGATCAATCTTCTATTAACCATGGAGTTGTGACGGCAAAATGGCAAGTGGTCCGTGATCCGCTATTACTCGTCATTGTCAGGTTTGTTTACCGATCGACAAAAGTTTGCGTTCAGTTACGGGTGATCGATTAATCATTGGAACAGGAAGTTCCATATTTCACGTTATATCATATATTATTTGAGTTAAACATGCCTTGAAGGCGCCTTTAAAACTCTAAACAATAATAATTAGCTGAAAGTACATGAAAACCCAAAGGAACTGGCTCAAAAAAAAGTAATAATTGTTACTTCGATGAGTATTTACAAAAGGTCTCACCCTCACCTAGATGAATCATAATAGACGTTATTACATTCACCTCAACTGAATGAGTTCAGCGCAAACTGAGAGTTCTAGAACTTCTCAATGTGGAACAAGTAGGCGTCGTAAATAGTAGGATTACAGAGCGTAATACAGCAAATGAAAAGCTTAAAATACTCCTCACATTTTTGTGACTAACTTTTGATGCGTCGTAACCACGCTTCCCATTCTGTTGGAAAAGTTTCATGGAAAATTAAATTCTGAACAGACGAATTTTTTATGCATTTTGATAAATTGACTTACTGAAAGAAATACACTCAATTTCGTATTATTTTGGCAATACGGGAAGGGAGGAATAAATACGTTTATGTCTCTGATAGTTTCACCGATGTATAACATTCAAGTGTGGTGAGCTATGACAGAACGTTATTACAATAATTATAATGAAACTTGATTGACACAAACTCAATATTTGACAGCTTCAATAGTGACCGCATAAACCTTTAATTACGACATTCATCGGATTTAAGAGCCAATTCTATTTCGAGATACCAAAAACCAATTTTAAACAAATTCCAATAGTTGATCCCGTCTAAATTAACCACTAACTCTGGTATTTCAAAGCAAATATATCTGCTTTGGGCAAATATTAGTATTCCAAAAATTGACAATGGCCCTTTTATTATTTCTTACTGAATCTGTATTCCACTACGTTATTAACAGTACTCACCATTGTTGACTTTATTGAGTCGTAAAATGTTTAACTGCAGGAACTTTTTATACTATTTTTATTTCACATTAAATATTGAGTTATTGCGTATTATTTAACGTGTAAAAGCCGTTGCGTACCTATTCGGTGTTGGTGCTCAGTAGCCATTTCTTCGCCTTTTTTACCGAAGGCTTTTCCGTTTTTCTTATTAATAAAAAATTGCTTCAGACGCGCTCTTCGGGGTATTTTTTTCGGCTGCTGATTGAACATGCCTGGATAGTATCGATTAAGTGCCTACGTATTTTAATGATAAACTTGAATGTTAAACGAATACAATTTATACATTTATATTATCAGCCCCAAAGAGCTCCGTTTGTGATTAAAATTGAATAGTTTTGTGCCTTTTTTTTTGCATGGGAAATTATCAAATAACTTCTTCCGCTCCCGGAGGGCGTGTCGCACTCTTACTGACTAAAACCCAATCCCTTCATTTGTCTGTACGTTGCCAGGGGCCACGGTATCCCTTTCGGACTTTCCCGAAACCCCGGCAGGCATCGGTCCTTTCGGACCCCTTCAGTTGCTGACATCTCTTTGGAGCGCGCGTGGAACACAACACGCTGTCGACCCGGGCCTGGTCCTTATCGGACGGCGAGCTACCCATTGCTCACCGTCCGCAAGCCCGCGCTTAGGGTGGCCGGGAATCGGCCTGCGATTCCCGACGCCCAGGGCGTCTCCTGCGGCTGCTAGGGACGTGAGGGCGCGAAATTTGCCTCTCCCTCACGCGTTTTGCCCTCTCGCTCCGTACCATGGCCTGGACCAGGGCCGGTCGCGAGAGATCCCCGCCACCGAGAGCCTCCACGAGCACACGGCGATGCTAAGACCTCCAGGTCTTCCCGGCTTGGGCAAGGTTGGAGCATACGGTGGACCGTATGCTCCACCGTGTCTTCCGGGCGATCCACGCAGTGATAACACCCGGGCGTTTCCTCCCGCCTGATACGAAACTGGAACCTCCCGAAACAACCATGTCCGGTGAGGACCTGCGTCAGGTGGAAGGTGAGGATGCCGTGGCGCCCCTTCAGCGTGCCCAAATAGTTTTGTGCCTCACTATTTAATTTGGCAAATGTCGGTTCACCTTTTTTCCGATAGAGCAAAAATGTTTTGCAAAACTACGATTTTAAGTACAACAATGTTCTTTATTATAAGTCGTTTTTAACTAATTCTGACTCCGTTCAAGAGTTCCTCTTCATTTGAGCTTTTTGCAGCCTATAAAAGTTCGCATAAATTAAAATTTGCCAGTGAGCTTTCTCAACTATGCGTGACATGGCGAGTCCTAGTTTTATAGTCATTTTATGACCTGCACCCGGGCACGTAAACAAGTTTATTTCAGTAATATACAGACCTGGACTCCTAAATTGAGCCTCCGTGCATTTTTATGTATAAAGGCCTAAAACATCACAATAATGATAAGTCAGAGAAAATGTTTTTATGCAGTTTTGAAGCTAACCATCGTTTCTGTATCACCATTATCCAAATTTGAATTCATGAATTTGAAAAAGAGTAGAAAATCGGAGTTTGGTCGCTCTTAAAGAAGCAACAAACTTTGGTTAGAGCATCTATAAGTCAATAGTCATTTCGTTATTTGTTTTGTTTTGCTTATAATTCGAAATTGTTTTTCCTTATTTTTTTATCCATTCTGACGTTCAATTTATAGCACCTGAAGTAGATGCACATGCTGTGGCACTTCTTTACTCCGGGCTTAGTCAGCAAATCGTAAATGCACAACTTCATGCAAGTCGTTCTGCCGTATCTACAAAAAAATTACCATACATACCTGGAGACAGGCGGCTTCGTACGCCGTCCAGGAGGACCATGAAACCGGGTCACTACAGCATGACAAGATCGGTTTATCTTTACTACCAGACTGCGTAATCATCCCCAGACTTCAGTACAGGTCCAAGAACAGCTTTGAGCTTTCAAGTTTCCTTCTAACAGTTCGAGCGTAAACAGTCAGGCTTACGCTCGAACTGTTAGAAGAAAACTTCGGCTAAAACCTCATAAGACAGCTGACCATTGGCTGGCTAACTGACACGAGCTCGAAGCGAAAGTCAATGGAGCCAAGTTCTTTTTAATGTAATGGGAGAACGTTTTTAGCAATGTTGCATTGACGAGAAGGTTATGGCGGTGGGTCATGGCCAGTCTGGGGTGGAATTACCAAGGAAAAACTGGCTTTGAGGTTGCCACCATTAAATAATGACCGATATAGGTATTCGTCAATGCTTAGAGGCGCATCTGGTGTCATATGCTGAGATTGTGGGCCAGGATTTAATTTTTATGCATGATAAGCAAGGGCGCACACTGCAGGAATCGTTCGAAAATACCTGCATGACGTAAGTATCGCAGTAATGGAATGCCCAGCAAGAAGCCCTGAAATGAAATGGAGCATAATGGCAATGGCACACGGAAATGATAGTGAGTGACTGGCTTCAATAAAATGAGCTATGGAGTAGACAAACTTCCCCCATTTCTACTTAAGCAATGTGCAGACGAACTAACCCTACCACTTTATAAATTAATTAACCAATCGTTTGAAGAGGGAACCTTTCCCAATCCACTTAAAAACGCTCTGATAAAACCCATACATAAGAAAAATTCTAAAACCGACCCTAATAACCATCGCCCCATCGCGCTGTTACCAACTGCGTCTAAAATCTTTGAGAAGCATATGTATGACCGCGTATACTCATTTTGTGAAAAATATAAAATACTTGATGACTGCCGAAACAGGCCTACAACATTAGCAGTCTATAAATACGTACAAGAGCCTCTAACTACATATTATTAATAATTAAAACTACGCCATTGGTATGCTTCTCGATATGACCAAAGCATATGATAAGGTGCAAATTAAAATACTATTGGACAAATTACATGGGATAGGAATACGAGGAAAAGCTCATGAATGGAATTGAATATTTTGATATGTTGTTATCAAAATATTCAATTCCATTCATGAAATAATTAAAATGAGATCCAACAGTAAAGCAGTCAACGCGTCAATTTCCCAAGGAAGTGTAATAGGCTGCCTATTGTTTCTTATCTACATAAATGACCTTCCTAAAATTATAAACGGACCATATGTTCTATTTGCGGACGATATCTCTCTGCTCACCTTATGCCAGAACGATGACAATATAATAGCCAAATTAAACTCTCTTCTTTCTACAGCTGTAACCTGGTTGGATCACAATAATCTAGAAATTAACGTCACCAAAACAAAATTAATTACTTTACATCCCCATAAAAAATCCCCATTAAAACTAAATTTCATTTTTAATAATGCAAAACTGGAACAAGTAAATGAATTTACTCTCCTCAGTTTGTCTATAGATACCCAATTACCCACATAAATTGGAAATCCCATATACAGAAAATAAGAGCAAAATTATCAACATTTTCATATGCCCTACAAGAAATTAAAAAAAACTACCAATCAACAGACTGCACTTGTTACTTACTATGCATATGCCCAGGCATGGCTCAGCTATGGGGTCATGCTGTGGGGTAACAGTATAGATTCACAAACCATATTTATTTTGCTAAAGAAGTTAATTCGAATAATAACCAACATAGAACAAACAGATAGCTGCAAACCACACTTCCGAAAACACAAAATACTCACACTTCCCTGTCTATTTATCTTAGAATTATGTAAATTTGACAAAAAAGACCCAGATTTTTACACCACTTGCGAAGAGACACAAACAAGATATATCTTTCGACACAACAAAAACAAAATAAACATTCCTCAATCTCGACTTAAAATGCACTCAACCAGCCCTTTAGTTATGTCCATAAAAATGTATAATAAATTGCCAAATGATATTAGAGAAGTAAGTAAAACAAATACATTAGTTCATAAATTGAAACAATTTCTGGAATCCAAGTCATACTAGGTACTCAGTAAAGGAGTTTTTAGAAGACAAATCAATAAAATAAAAAAACTCACTCTAATACACCAAACATTGTGAAATATATATAATATAATATGGAATATTGAAAATCAAATATAAATATGAATATATAAATAATAACATAATTTAATAATAATCAAAATACTTCTAAGAATTTCATAAGAATTACCTACATTATTTATATTCAATACATAATTTCAAAATTACACCGATATACAAAAACCTAATAATATATAATAAGAATGTATAATTATGTATTTATATAAATAATTATACACCCAATTAAACACCATGTAATACTTAATTTATAATAATATTAATTGCTTGAATTGTTACTTATCCCTCTTCCTCTCTCCTAATGTTGCTGTGCCCGACAGGGTCCATATTGATCTTTTACTTGTTTATACCATCTATGTAATACATATGGAATGCAATAAAGAATTGAGTATTCAGTATTGAGTATTGAAACCGTGAAAATAAAATCTGATGTAAATTTTAAGAAGATTTATTAGTGTACGCTTTTGTTTTAAAATCCAAGCATTTTTATTTTGTTGGTAACGTTTTGTTCAAATATTCACAAAAAATTTAAAAGGTTGGAAACTACGTATAGTGACGAAACCCCGAAAATACTATTTTACTTCGTTTTACAGTGTTTTATAACACGGTTTTAAACCTAATGCCGTTGCCAGTCCACGATATTTGACTTTAGCACAAACGTAATGCAGGCAACCCTCCCGGAGGGTTCAAAATGGGTGGAGTCGAAAGCGTTAAAAAGAACAAAATATGAAGGTTGTCTCCATTCAGGTGTCTGGGAGTGTATTATGGATGTTTAATCATCATGAACATTTTCGTAAATATTTCATTTAAAGGTCGTGTTGCACGTTTGCAATAATTTCATAAATACAGTGCCCGTTCAAATAAAAAAGCGCTCGTTTAAGTACTCGCTTGGTTCTGGCAGTCGAGCAATCAGTCACTTGCACGGTGGGACATTAATCTATCGCAAGTCAAGTTCGTTAGGCAATTGTTTGCCCATTTAAAACATTATGGTGGATTTTCATATTCTCTATCTATTTACAGAAACACGTTTATTAAATGTCTTGCTAAGTAAAATAAAATCTCGTTAACAAGTTTCGACAACAGTTAAATTTGGCTTTGCTTTACTTAAAAAATATTTTTTTTGGATGATGATGGATTGGATGGATGCTAAATTCGTGGCTAAGTAATAACAGACGCACGGGTTGATCCATCAGCTTAAGCTGTGCTTGCCAGGGTTGGTCCGTGGATGGGTGATCTTTACATGGCGAGACTCCACCGCGTTTCAAAAAGCACGTTAAGCCGTTGGTCTCTGCTTTCATTCGTGGAACTTCGACAATCGTTACGAGTCGTTAGAAGCCTGAAAAGTCTTGACAACTACTGTTACCAAGGGGTATTGTATTACCCAGTTACCGGTTTGTGGATGTCAGGCAGACTGCATAGGCAGTCGCTCCATGTAAAATATTGGTATTCAGGTGTATCCGGTTAGACTGGAAACCAACCCGAACATGGATGGGAAAATGCTAGGCAGATTGATTGGATGCTAAACTGATGGTTTGTGTGTTGTCACCGATACCTTTGGACTTCTGCAACGCCAGGGTTATTCCAGGTGCCATGCCAGACACAAAGCTGGAATGCCTCATGTCATGTGCCTGTGAGCTGTGATTACACCGGCAGTCTTCCAACAGGACCACAGAAACGCTCTTTTTTGACAGAAATAGTTGTTGTGGTGGGACGTGGTAGCAATTCCTCGGACGATCTTTTACATAAGGAACTCTCTACTAGTAACAGCACCTAATATTAATATCGTGGCTGTTTTTGTTATTAAATAAACACAACGGGGCTTTTGGTGCTTTACTATGTAAACTTTACCGACAGCCACGTTTTAATTACATACACACATACATAAACTCACGCGTTTTTCCCATGGGGGGTAGGCAGAAACTACAGAACACCACCTGCTACGCTCCGTACATACCCCTGCCGCATACGAGTACTACGTACTTGACCTTTCTAAAGAACATCACCAATAAGGTCACACTATGTCCCGCTAGGGCGTCCCCTCCCGGCGTTACCACCGACATCTGTTTTGTACGTTTTAATTACAACGACTTAATATAAAATATTTCATGTGCAGTATTTACTAATGTTTAACTAAGGTTTGCAATTATAGCACAGCTACAAAGGTAACCTTTGTGAAGTAGACGTCATAAGCATTTGTGTTTGCCTTACATTAGGTAATTGTGTTTGTTCTCACTTGAAAATTAATGAATAACATGTTGGTGTCGACTGCTATTAGGTACAATTTCAAAAATATACCTTTTATAATATATATTTTTGAAATTTTGCCAGTCGACACCAACATGTTATTCATTAATTTCCATGCAGTCAAACATAAAAAGCTTTAAAAAGTTCGATTGTGTGGCAAATAATTAACGTACTTACCTACTGTCATATAAAGCTAATGAGTACATACCTACATGAAACAATTTTTCCAGCTGATAGGCAAACAAACATCTCAAATATTCTCGCAAAAACAACTAAAACTAAACAAAAGCTTGTAAATAAAGGAATCATTATAAAAGCGGAGCGTAAATTAGGTAATTTATTCACAGATTTTCCTTAATTACATGCCTTTATAATAGGTAAATAATTTTAGACTAATATTAAAACAGACTTTGATGAAGACAGTCCAAAGAAGCGTTAACCTGACATTTCATTATTTTATTTATAAATATAGTATCATAACCTTTCTGCCACACTGCATTTCAAAAGAGCGGTGCTCATAGTAGAGCATATACCTACACCACAGGCTACTCTCGGGTAAAAGCAGATATTAGCAATCTAGCGTTTTAGACTGACTTTTGGGCTGCCTCCAGACTAAATATAGGTAGTGTTTATCTTTAAAAATAATGTTTTTAAAGGTTCTTCTATACATATTCATGAAATGGGAAAGTTCGACGTTTTAAGCGATTTTAATATGCAGCCATCGTTCGGTTTAAAGGTTCTAAAACAGCAGGTTGGATCAGAAAGTAAGCAAAGTTAGAGTCTATATTATCAGTGTCACTACTTGTTGATGTCATAAGTCTGATCTTTGGCCCACTGGGCCCGTGCGATAAAGCCAAGGTTTCAGAAGTTGTGGATCCATAAATTTCAAGAGTTGCTGAGGTAGGAACTCACAAAGTCAAAGAGGGTCACCATAACGAGTGCATTTTAATTTTTTTGCTCCATTTCACATTCTTCTTTGTATGTTTCTTTTGAACCTGGAACAGGCCCGAGTCGTTCATACATATGACCATGGGTAATTGGGTATTAAATGTGCTTACCGATAGACAAAAATCAGTTTTACGTCCGCACACTAAGGTTCATAATAATGTAAGTCTGTAATACGGTATAACGCGTATTACATCGGTGGAATCTCTGTTGTACCTACCTACCTACCACCGTTTAGCGAATTCTTTTCCACCAATTATTTATGCATTAATGCATCCTTTGTTGGCAATGGCAATGGAAACTAATTATATCGGGGAAAATTTCAAAGAATTCGATTACCACTCAGTGGTCATTTTCCTCTTATTATATGTCCCACAGGTTGATAAATACAATAAGAGGGAATTCATTATGTTATTTTGCAAATATGTATTTTGTTTGATGTTGGGTCTTTATGCAAGCGTCATTTGAACATTCAAACTTGTAACATTTTTGCCTCCGAGTGCACACGGAATGTC
This sequence comes from Xanthia icteritia, assembly GCA_949128155.2. NCBI lineage: Eukaryota > Metazoa > Arthropoda > Insecta > Lepidoptera > Noctuidae > Xanthia > Xanthia icteritia. Next base: position 23,403,901 of record OX421931.1, read on the forward strand.
GAAGTAAACTAGGTCACTAAACGGTCAACATGAGTTTTTCCTATGCACCGTACCTAAATTATTCAATTAGTAGGTTTCAGCGATACTAACAGGTTCGAACGGGGCCCATATCGGCGCGCGGCATCTCAATTGTCCGGATCGGCTATTATGGTATATTTCAAGAAAGGCTTGCTATAAAAGCAACGGGACGATTAAGACACCCGAACTTCCCCCACCCCGCATACTTAACCCCTACCCCCCACTCCCCCCTTCGTTATCGTCCTAGCCCATTTGACGCAAGCAATTTGAAAGATTGGTTTCGCAAACAGTTTTTGCGCCCTTTGTATTGAATGCGTGACGAATATGTATTTTTATCTTAAACAAGGGATAAATGAATGAGAAAGCAAGAGGAATAATGGTCATGACGTTGACATTGGAGGTACCAGGAGACGATGAAGCTACGCAATTTTAAGTTCGCAGCATTCCTAAGCACTGCCGTTCTCATCCTGCCAATGCCATCGAAAAGTGAAAAGCGAACGAAGCTGACAGTAATGACCTAAAAACACATTTGTTCAAGAACACTAGCGATCTCGACCCGCGTGGCTTACCTCCAGACCAATAAAGAAACAGGTTATTATATATCGCACACCGGGTGCAATAACGTCATAAATGCTAAAATTGGTAAAATGAGTTCTTGATCACAAATGATGGCAAACATGCATCTACATCCGGTGCAGAAATATCATAAATGTAACTCTCAAAATGACCAACTGAGGGTTTTTGTAAGCGCTAGTGCGAGAACGTCCTAATAGGGATGATGACTAAATTTTCTTTCTTTTTTTCAATCTCTCTCTCTCTAACGTCATTTGTTACTTATGACGTTGTAGCACCCGGTGTGCGATATATTATTTTATTTATGTATATATTTTTTTTAGGAACAAAAAACAGTGACACGCTACAGATTACAGAGAAATACTTAAACTAAGATTTAACAAACATGGTGTGGGTTACATGTTTGTTAAATCTTAGTTTAAGTATTTATTTATTTATTGTCCTCATTTTAACTAAAGATTAAACAGCAGTGATGATGACACGTAATAAGACTATGCTCTTCTTATTGATGAAGACATGACATTAATATCAAGTATGCTTGTCTTTTGACGTGAAACTACTTAACAGGGCTTTCCTGTGGCTGCCTTAAGCTACTACACTCAAAGCCTCTCCAGCCAGGGGCAAAAACTATTCTAATTAAAACTAGGCGAGCGCTCGCTAAGGGCACCCCCTGTGGGGTACGAACCTCGGCTTAGGGCATCGCTGGGGGGAGGACAGCAAGATGGGACAGGCTGGATCAAAGATATATTATGATTATTAATCGGGGAATTTAAAGCTATTCGCTCAGCATCGACGCGGGCTGGCGCATCGTCGAGCAATGGTCGGGGTCATAAGTTCGGTCTCATTTTACAGTCAGCTCGCTGATACGACGTTGAGTTTGAGTCAGATACTGGTGTTTAGGAAGAGGCACCGCGCAGATTGACGAAAACCGGAGCTTTCGGTGCTTTCCATTCATTGTAGCGCACGACTCAGATGTGATAGCGCGGCGATTCATGCGTTTATCTAGACTGATAGATTTAAGTGCATTTTGGACCATTTGTATACAATGGATAAAAGGTATCCTATGTCCTTTTCCAGGTCATGGTCTATCCATGTGCCAAATTTCATCCAAATCCGTTCAGTCGTTTTAGCGTGTAGGTGTAACAAACAAACTCACTTTCGCATTTATAATATTAGTTAGGATGTTGAACCTATTTCGTATTTTCATAATGTGGTATAAATTGAAATTCCGTGCCGCATGCTCGGCAAAATAGGGTGAAAATACATGCTTAAGTAGATGATGGTTGTTGGAGAATGATGACCGTCCGGAACCCTTTCTAAATATGTGAGACTCATCTCCGTTAGGAAACGTTGCTATTATGTGTGAATAAATATGCTAGTGGGTATAACTACCGAAAATTACATTTTATATAACGTTAAAGTGTAGGAATAATGATTATTCTTTACCGCGGCTTCGCTCGCGTGGAGGTCGGAAATACTATATCGTGAATTCATGCAAGCCTAGTACTTTATATGAGGTTAGATTAGGTTAGGTACTGCTCAGAAATAGTGCAAAACGTGTTATAAACATAATACCGTCTTGAATCTCGATTGTAGCGCCACCTACCGGGCCCAATTGTGAATAAAAAATTCCAAAAATTACGATAACTTTTTTTTAACATCCGATTTTAATGAAACAAAGTCTTTATTCTGCTCCAAAATTATCTCTGTCTACCTGTGAAACTACATGAACATCCCGTTCATGTGGTTCCGGAGATGTACGCGAACAAACAGACAGACAGAGAGAAAAGAATTCTAGTTAGAATTTTTTAGTTACCCGTTTTTCTATGTTTATTACTTTTATTCAATGTACAGAGTCCCGGAGTCTTCTGTTTTATTATATGTATAGATATGTATAGATTATTCTTACGATCAGCCTTTGATTAAGTGAAAGTGCAATAACCTACGACATTGAAGAAGTCACATGGGTCCCTGAATCATCACGTTTTCAATTTAGTTTATTTTTATAAAAGAAATTGTAATAACTGAAGAAACAGCTTCCTTTACACCGAGTTCCGTCGCCTTTTCATACGAAAAAACGTTCGTCAAATCTCATTAACCATTTTCTTTTCAGAAAGTAACTCACTGGAGGGACGAATTTTCTTTCGTCAATTCAAAAGAACTGAGATGTACCGAGAAATATGTTTCTATTATTCAAACACAGAGAGCCGTGCGTGTGTGTCAGATATAGAACTGTCTCAAATTTATTAAAACCAAGGTGACTCGGTGTACTTTGTACCACGTGAGACAAAATTTCGAGTTTTTCATAATTTTCTTTTTTCCTAAACCACAGGCGAAAACTAAATAAAATTATTCAAATCAGTCGAGACGGTAATTGATTTTGAATTAAATGGATAGATGGACACATCTACCTCTCTCTCATCCAACTCATCTACCATTGAAGAATTGATTTCAAAATCATATTCATCACACCCTTTTTTCTTTTTTTTTTTGGATGGGAAATTAACAAATAACTTCTCCCGCTCTGGGCGGAGCGGGAGGGCGTGTCAGACTCTTACTGACTAAAACCAACCCGTGTTCCTTCAGTTGCCTGTACGTTGCCAGGGGCCACGGTATCCCTTTCGGACTTTATTCATCACACCCTTCGACCAGTTTGAAAGATGGAGGAATTTGAACTAAATTCCTCCTAGACTCTCTTCCAAGACAATCTTCACATATTCTAGTATTAATTTAGACCGCCAGCGGAACAGCAGGCACAAGCGCATGATACCACAAATCAATCATTGCGGGTATGGTCAGCATTATGCTTGGTTACTCGTACGTATACATTATGGCTATCGACAGACGTGACTTACGAGCAGATATTAATTAGTGACCAGAGATTGTTGTGTGTTGTGTGATGAGAATATGTGATTACCTATCGAAATATCTAAAAGAGAATAATTTCCATGTGGGTACAGCCGTAACTAACTGCTGAGCGTATGTGGCTGAATGTACATGCTACGTAGCATACATCATAGTCTCACTATATTAACTACTCAGTCGGTCAAAGCGAGCGGAGCAGGGCTTTGTACTGAATCTGCCATACTGCAGTTTTACATTTTAGTTATAAAAACCAGTCAAATTAAGGGGTACTACTGTAAAAAGTTGGTATACACTGTGGAAGTAGCCATGACGTATCTACAGTGCGTTCATTATAGCTTGTCCCGTGACGCGATTGGTAGCACCGCATTTCGCAGTATTAAATAAGATAAATAAATAAAATAAAAAGGTTTTACTGTCGCCAGTTAATACACGTCTTATCTTAGAGTAATTTAACATATGCATCGTATTAATGTATTGCACAAAAGGTACTGCTACTGATTCCCAAGCTAAGCTTGAGCTTGTATTATGGGAAACAGTGTTCAGCCGCTGGAAGTATCACATAATAAAATACGAGTACATTGGTTTGAATGTCGCTGCAGTAGACTAGAGAGAGAGTTTCAATACTAATAGAGTTCAAAATGGTGACTCACAGAACAATACTACCAATCACATGACTGCAAAATTCAGTGCTACCAATCGCATTAAAGGACAAGTCTGTTATAATGAGCGCACTTTACTTACGATTGCACAATTAAGTCAGATACTTACATACGTTTCTTTTGTAACATCAACAACAAAAGGTATTTATGATATTGAGAACGATCGTTAATTTTTCGCTACGTTTGAAATCTCGACCCTTCCTCTAGTTAGCAGATAAATTAAGGGTCTCGGCCATTTGGGTGACCTTTTCGTTCATATCGTTGTGTGACATTCATGGAAAGTGGAAGGGTCAGCCTATTCAGGACCGGAACCTCAAAGTGATATTCGATTTTTAATACGTACGCATCACTGTATCCATAAAATTACTTGCGAATATTACCTAAAGCGAAAATTACCTAAAAAGGGTGTTTGAATTTATTTTATTATAGGTCCTTATAAATACATAATAGTTTCGTAGCAAGGATTATTTTTGGACGAAAATATCTAATTGGTATACCTATACCTGATACAAAATAGAATCCTAAAATATTTAACCTTTGGAGCAATACAAAAAAGCTTTTTCGGCGGAATAGCATCGACTCACCTTGGATTGACAAGGTTGAAGCTTCAGGCATTTTTAACGAAATTCCTAAACTCGACAACGTTGATACTGACAGGCGTCTTTTATGAAAAATATGTTCAAGAACAAAGAAAGTCTCTTGTACAGGAATTAACGCTATTATCCACTGTAGGAAATGAAACTTGTATCTTGCTATTGCGAGAAAAAAATGTTTATAGGCGGAACGACTGTTTTCAATAGCTCTTACCTGCGAGAGCTATTGGGCCTAGAAAAGTAATAATCGCTTACAAAGCTTTCGTAATTCTACAACGACTTCAACAGGATTGACATATACAATATGTACCTAAAAAAAAAACACTGGCCGATTCGAAAGGGGCTTAAATTAATTATAAGGTACTCTATAGGGTCTTATCGTCTTTTTAATTTATTTTAACTTTTTAATTAAAAAAATAAATTCTATATTTAAGAGACAGTTCATATTTCACCCCATCTTTCATACAAGTCATCAATTACATAGGTACTGCAATAATATGACAAAAAGTAAAAAAAAATCTCAGTATTATTGAAACAAACAGTTATTGCTATTTGAAATTCACATTTTAAGTACCAAAAATACCCAAATCCATTAAAAATTAGCAAATTATCAACAGGGCACCAGCTAAACTACGGCCGCCCCCGTCTCATGTACTATTTAATCCGGTAAAATTCTCCATAGAAACAAAACTGGCGATTTTTTTTTTTCTGAAAATTACCACTTAAATAGACTTTCAGTACGATACCTAACAACACCCCACGGATTGGACAGGGTTTTTGTTACATGTTGTATAAGCTTTTCTGTAGCTTATGTCAATCCCAAAGTAACATTTTTGACTTTTACATCGTCGTTATCGCTGATAGAATGACACTTTGTCTGCCCTCGGAGCTCAAGATGACTCCAACAGTTGACATTATTTAGAGCAAAGCCTTGAGAATATCCTCAAAAGCAAAAGAGCTGTTGCTGTTTTTGGATACTTTTTCTATAAAAATAATAATAGATACTGCGAATAACTAAAAGGAGGAGACGAGTTAACCTGTTACGTGCAAACATTGATTTAGTGGTGCACCAGGTGTGAGGGACAAAATAGCGACATCCGAACACTAAGCACAGTATTACCATAAAATAGATGGGTACAAAAGGTCGGCTCCATGCAATAAGCGAAAACGTGCGCGCACAATACACGCGATTACTTACAGCGATTGATTGCAATAAGCGCACTTGCGACTGGCATATGTGTGCGTGCGCATATTATAATTAATTGTTGTATGGAACCAGCCTTTTTTTTTTTTGGGTGGGAAATTGTCAAATAACTTCTCCCGCTCTGGGCGGAGCGGGAGGGCGTGTCAGACTCTTACTGACTAAAACCCACCCGTGTTCCTTCCGTTGCCTGTACGTTGCCAGGGGCCACGGTATCCCTTTCGGACTTTCCCGCAACCCCGGCAGGCATTGGTCCTATCGGACCCCTTCACTTGCTGACATCTCTTTGAGGCGCGCGTGGAACACAACGCGCCGTCGACCCGGGCCTGGTCCTTATCGGACGGCGAGCTACCCATTGCTCACCGTCCGCAAGCCCGCGCCTGCGGTGGCCGGGAATCGGCCTGCGATTCCCGACGCCCAGGGCGTCTCCTGCGGCGGCTAGGGGCATGAGGGCGCGAATTTTGGTATGGAACCAGCCTTCTGTACTTATCCATCTATTTTGTGGTATAGTGTTCATAGTTCATTGGAGTCCCGAGTCGCTGCCGCTGCACATGTGCATTGTCACCTGTTGCTTCAGTGCTCTACAATACACAGACAACTCCATAAAATACACTTTTCAATCGAAACTGAAATTATAGTCAGGTTCAATTAGTTTTTAAACTGATTTGTTTCAATGTAAATATCGGGATCGGGCTGATCAGTGAGCCAGTAAATATAAGACAGCAAAATTTTTGTTACTTCATCAGTATACCTAAGGAGGCTACAATATTACCCACAACTCAAGCGCATCATTAGTAAAATGTTGACTACTTTAATTATTTTTATGATCTGTTTCTAATTTCTGGAAGTTGATGCAAATGACCAAATTACAGTATAATTTATATTGCTACCGGGTAGTTATCTCTAATACATAGAACAAATAAAACTTACATAACTGGCCAATAAACTAGGTTACAGAAAAAAACAGCAGTTTTAGCAGAAAACAAGAAACAAATTATAGTCTGAATTTTTCTCCCAATTTAACCCACGTCCGCACGGACGTAATAAAATCGCGGCAATATTTTTCCGTGCACTGGTTTTTCAACGCTCTGCTTTGCGCCGAGAGTTGAAAATCCAACAGGGTGTTTTGTCAACGCGCTGGGACGTGTGCTGAATTCTCGACGCTCAGCTCAACACCGAGAGTTGAAAATCCAGTGCGCGATAAAATCTCGCCGCGATATTTTTACGTCCGTGCGAACGTGGGCTTATACTTTTATTATACATACTAGCTGTTGTCCGCTTTTTCCGCGTCCGCGTTTTCTACGTGAAGGGCGGGCGTTTTGGGGGACTGTCTTATGTAATTTTGACGTTCAAAAAGTGCTGATTCTCAGCCAAGTTTGAATAAATTACTTTTGAATTTTGAATTTTTTTGAATTTTGTTTAGGTACCCCTATGTAGGAGAAACAATCACACCACATCATTTTGTTGTTTATTTGTTTGTATGTTACGCTTTCACGCTAAAACGGCTGAACGGATTTGAATAAAATTTGGCACATGGGTAGACCATGACCTGGGTTAGGACAACGGATAATTTGAATCTCGATATTCCCCCGGGATCGAGACTTATGCGGGTGAAACCGCGGGGCGCAGCTAGTTATATAATACAATAGAGAAAATGAACTATTTATGGTGGTAAGGAACAGAATTTTGCAAGGTTTAATCTTACAATACATGTTCTCTTCTGTAGTAGGCCAATACCGACTTACGAGCTGTTGGTCGTGGGTTCGAACCCAGGCAGGCACTTTACTTTGTGTAAATAATTTCATCACCACTGCTCTCAAAATGGTGAAGGAAAACATCGTGAGGAAACAGGCAAGCCCTAGAACCAAAAATTCGAAGATATTGTGTCCCAGCAGTGGACACATTATAGGCTGATTATGTATGTGTGTATGTGTGGTAGATACCTCATAGCAAAAAATTAACTTTATGCAAGGAACAGAATGTTGCAAGGTTTAATATTACAATTTACATTCTCTTGTGTGAAGGTAGGTACCTAATCTACCTAGTTGGTACATTTATTGCTATTAGGTAAAAAAAAACATGCGGGGCAGTCTTTGGGGACTGCCGATAAAAGTGAAAACAGCGCGCTTTTTGTTCACTCAAAAAGTACACATATATACACAGTATACATATAGCTCGTGGAAAGCGTTCGGTGACGATGACGCGAGTTCCATGATTTTTGTTTACCCAAAAAGTGCTCAACGCGCCTAAAGAAGTTTTCACTTCAAAAAGGAAAATGTATTGCTAAGCGACGTGATTTTCAGATTTTACTACATACATATTAATTATTTTAAAACCCTGTATAAAAAAAAAACAGTATCTGGGCAACCGAGCTCTGCTCTGATGAAAATAGAGAGTGCTCCTTAAATAGTATGGGATAGTTCATACTAATTCCATGTTGCCATGACAGTAGATAATTACTAATTCCATGCTGCGAAGTCATTATTCTAAGGTAGCCATCTTGTTGTAAACTTTGCTCGGGTGAAAATTCGTTCTCCTAGATCGATTTGTCGCCCGGTAAACCCCTATATTGCTTTCTACTTTCACTGTTTACGCATTTTACTTTCATCGTTAGAGTCGTTGAGAATGTGATTACAAATATAAATATATATATATATTGATCGTTTAATAGTATAAGATAAAATTAAGCGGTCAAAAGTGTTGCAACTGACACTAATGCAACATTGGTGTCGATCTCAAAAGGGTTATTGAATCTCGGTGGTGGTGGGTTATCGATATCCTTGTAGGCATTATAATATTATATATCACACCCACACAGTTTGTGAAGGTGTTAATTTCTCAGACACACATAGATATCTCAACCAATTTGAATGAAATTGCGCACACGGTTAGACTAAGTCTTGAATTGTAAAATAGGATACATTTTATGAAGTTTACAACACGGCAACACGCCAACGGCAAGTTTGATTGGCCTTTGTTGTTTAAAACTGAGTTCGAACGCTAACAAGGATCCATCATGACCGTACATCGTAGAACAGTGGTAACGGGACTGCAGATAAGCCTTGTAATATTGTACACTGTGTGTCCGCAATTACAATCGATAGCAATCTCATAGTCTTGTGGCCAGTCACTGCAAGAGCAATTACTGGTCTTCAAATAGGTATACAAAATTGACAATAGAACATAAACACCTTTCTTCAAGTTTTCTAACGGCCGAACCCAATAACCTATTTCAGTAAAAGACAGATCGCTATTGATGGTCAACAGTATAAATCTATCTGTCATTGTATATCGTCACATAATTCCGATAAAACCATAGAGAGATAGGTTTTTCTACCTCCAGTATGCCAAAACTGGTGATAGATAGGTTATTGGGTTCGGCCGTAAGAGGACAGACTGGACAGACCATCTTTCGAATTTCAAAGCTGAAGTCTCAAGCTTCGTGCAGACTAGCGCGACGCGACACCGGGTATTGTTATACCGTGAAGTTTTTTTAGAAATTGTATTGTTCGAGTCTGTCTGTACGAGCCTTCAGGCTTTGCTCACGACTTTATCTTTAAACTTTTTACATAACATCCCGCCTTGTTTCCCACACTGGTGCACAGAGGTGCACCTATTATAAGTATAGTACACCAACATTTCGCCAGTAATGTTTAAGTCCTATATTATATAATGTTTAAGCCTATTGCCATCAACCGGGCACAATTCCAGACTCCGGGCTTTTACTGAGAAATTCTAGGACTCTCATGATCAGTAGTAGCGCTTGCGACCATTTGACCAACGCGGCAGTCTACTTAAAGTTTTTACTTCATTGCTAATTGCTACACGAATGTTCATGTAACATTAAATGGCCGCGAACCACGTCTAGCGTATTATCCCGTTCAATAGATCTGACCACTGAGCTCTACCTGCCCATGAAGCCAAAGAGACCAGCGGAGCGTATCGCGGTGCCCAAAAATCGTAGTTCGACGAGCTAGGAAAGAGGGAGCAGTTTTCTACATCCGAATCAGTCTAATACAGGGTGCGGCGCGGAAACTTGCTGATTTGTATTTCGCGCCAAGCGTCGGGGTGGGGTCGGAAAAGGGCGGGAAGCATTTCATTCTAAATACGAAATCATGAAGTGTTGTTACCGCGTTGTCTATTCAGTTCGTGCAATACGTTGGACCAACGAGCAGCGCGCTTTTGGCGTCGAGGCTTACTTTTTTAATGGCCGCCAGAGCGCCTTTCTCCTCTCTCGCCTCTCTTGTCTCTTTGAGAAGCGACCTTGTTTGGCCGGCCCGCTCGCCCAATTTGGCTCCTTGTGACTTTTTTATAGGGTTATTTGAAATCAATTGTTTGCAATGACCGTCCAAGGAGCAGCTAACATACCTACCCGTCGATATACTTAGAAGAGTTGAACGAAACTTAAATCGGGTACCTCAATGCATTGACAATGAGGGCCGTCATTTGACCGATTTCATCTTCCAAAACTATTTAATAAAATTGAAATTATAATGTATTTAACAATAAAAATTAAATTACAGTGACATCTCTACTACTTTTTTTATGTTTCCGCGCCGCACCCTGTACAATTGAACTTGTCAGATATTTTTCTGTTATAAAAATATTTATATCTACCGTAAAATTACTGCTTCTAAATTAGTGGTGAATATTTCAATATCTTCAAGACGAAGAAGTAACAGACTAATAAATTATCATGCATTATTTAATTTAGAATTGTCCAATGAATTTGCATAATAAATAAACTACTAGAGAAATTTGGTCAGATTGTGGCCGTCCAATTTAGCATCCACTTTATTAATAATTAGCCGAGGTCGATAGAGAGCTCGGTACACCACAAAAGGGAAAATGAATGAATTAATTATTTCCCGAAACTCACAAACAATTAAACGCGTGCAAACATTAGAATGAAATGAAGTTCAGTGAAGTCTTTAGTGAAAATATTTGCTTTTTTTCTTTATGTCAGAATTTGAGTACGGTAAATACAGTTATTGTTCTTTCTGACTATCCTAACTAATATTATAAATGCGAAAATGAGTTTGTTTGTTACGTTATCACGCTAAAATGCCTGAACGGATTTGGATGAAATCTGACACATGGATAAACCATGACCTGGGTTAGGATATAAGATACATTTTATCCCAATATTCCCACAGGATAGAAACATATGCGGGTGAAACCGCGGGGCGCAGCTGGTATAATTTATGACTAATAAATCATGTCTTCAGCAAACTTTAATTATTAATGGCTTAATCTCCGTTCGCTGTCGAAAAAGGCGATATGAGTAATTTATTCTCGCATCAAAATAAAAATGTGTTACAATTTTTTTTGCTATCTTATCAATATACGAGTATGGGTCGGGAATATCATTACAGGATACAGGGCCCCTTGAAATTCAGTTACATTAAAAAAGTGATCCTTCAAAAAATATGGAGTATGTTCCACCATTTTTAGGGTTCCGTAGTCAACAAGAAACCCTGATAGTTTCGCCATGACCGTCTGTCTGTCTGTCCGTGGCTTAGCTCAGAGACTCTTAAGTACTAGAAAGCTGTAATTTTGCATTTATTCAAATTTTGTAGGGTATCTCCTCTACATGTAAAGAGGGGATGATTTTTTTTCTCATCTATCCCATATTGTGGGGTGTCATTGGAAAGGTCGTTTGAAAGTATTATGGATATGTGAAAACCATTTTTCGATTCAGTGATCCGTTTGTATTATTAAGTTTAAAAGTGCTATTTTTTGTCATATGTTTCCCCCCCTGCCAGCTAAATGACTGTTTTTGGATATGTGAAAAAAATCACGGCAGTAATATATATGTTATCGGCAATCTGATAATCCGGTATTCTATATATTATAATATTGGGACATTCTATAGAATGCCTAAATCATTCAGGCAAAGTATGAAATATAATTTATTTGAATTGAATGTTCAACCGGCGATGTGTGGAATATAAAACATTATATTCGAGGCAGCAGTTTATGGTTTGTTGTCAGAATGTACTTAATGAAGATAACGTCAGTCCAGATATGACACTTCATTCCTTTGCTTTACAGTCTATGGAAACAGGTCAGGGATTTGTGAAATATAAGACTAACCGACTCACAGGTGCTTAAACGTTAAAAAGAAATTTCTATGTACATCAAATGTCATAATAGTTCTTCATGTAAGAACAAAAAAATACCGACAATTTTTATTTAAATATTCATTTATGTTCAGTACAAAGTTTACTACCTCCCATTACTTAAAAAAACAAAGTCCCTTAAGCTTCTCTAAGTTTTTTTAATATACGTTTAGTAAAAAGATAAAAAAAAAACAAATATTATTAAGCATAAATAATTAATACTAAGAGTTAGCAAAATATTTTTTTATTTGCCTTTCATTTTATACCTTACATAATCTTCTCGTGGCAATCTATACAATACCGAGGCATTGCATACATTGACTAGGGAGGGTATATAATGATAAACGATAGATACAATATTTTATACAATGTGTAGACGAGGTCGGCATTGTATAGAATCACTAGGTATTCTATATTATGCCTGAATTATATGCTTTGCTGGTAACATAATGATAAACGATAGATACAATATTTTATACAATGTGTAGACGAGGTCGGCATTGTATAGAATCACTAGGTATTCTATATTATGCCTGAATTATATGCTTTGCTGGTAACATATACTCGTATATACACGTATATATATGTACGTTACAAGTGAACGAGTAATAATCGATTAACTTACATTTGCAGTTGGAATGTATGGGAGAACATGTTAAGTTTGGTCTTGGGATAAATTCGTCCCAACTACATTGAGCGTAACCCTTCATTGTACGTGGTCCGACACGCTAGTAGCCAGTTTTATTATTTCTAAAACGTACTGGAAGTTGTCTTTAAGATCTAAGTACAGAATTAAGCTGGTAATTCAGTACGAAATGATCGTGTGTAGGCCTCCGTTGTTCTAAAGTTTTCCTCTCAACGGTGTGGTTCAGACATTTTCGCGGTCTCCCTCTTATGTACCTACCATTGCCCTAGCCGTGCGTACCTTCTCTGAAGAGCCCTTGAACTAGTTTCAGCCTTTCTGCTCGGGTGAGCACCTTAACGCTACACGCTCGCTGTTAACTCGAAGCCAACGAATTGATGTTAGATATTAGACAAGATAATAAATAATGAACAATGGCTTTTTGGAAGATTTTATGAATAGACCACTTTTGAAGTGAAAAATTCTTTAGTAGCGTTGTGCACTTTTTTATAATGGGTAAAAAATGTTAAACTCGCGTCAGGACACGTGACCTGATCGAAAATTCGTAAGACGGAGGGAGAGTAGCACCAAAATATCAAAAATGCACAACGTTAATATTCAAGTTTTCACTTCTGCCGGCACTCCTGGAGTCCAACCCGTTGTTTTTTTTTTTGGCTGATTTAAAGGTATAATACTTCATTTGTTTACTTAGGGACTTGAGGATACCGCACTGCTTTCATTTACGGACCTGACGTTATGTTTTCGGTATAATTAGTGAAGTATCGCGTAATTCCTTGCGAGAAAATGTCGTATTCGAGTAATGAAGATGTTGTTGCGTGTTATATTTATCTCCGTTTACGAAAAAAAACGAAAGCGCTATTGGTGCCATTGTAAATTGCTTTTTTATATTTTTTCAATTAATATGCGTGACGTGTCTCTATAAATACCGAACGGGCACTGGATGTTTCTACCGAGAGTCTGAGACGCGGTAAAACGAAACGATCCCGTCTCGCTCCCGCGCACCAAAGCGAATTATAGGCGCTCGGTGAGCTTTGGGTACCGGGTATACCAACCATGCTAATCCCACACCGCTGACGCACCGACCAGTGAGGAAAGGGCCTAAGTAATAACAGCTGCATGGATCGATCGATCAGGTTAAGGTACGCCTGCCGTCGTTGGTCCGTGGATGGATGACCATCTTTACATAGCAAGACTCCTCCGTGCCTCGTAAAGCACGTTAAGCCGTATGTCCCGGCTGATCATTTGTAGATCTTTGACAGATGTTACGTCTCGTCAGAAGCCTGAAAGTCTGACAACCAATCCTTACCAAAGGGTATCGTGTTACCAAGTAACTGGGTAGTGGAGGTCATATAGGCAGTCGCTCCATGTAAAATACTGGTATTCAGCTGCATCCGTTCAGACTGGAAGTCGACCCCAAATATAGATGGGAAAAGGCTAGGCATGATGACTTGATTTGTATTAAATATTTCAGAAACCTCTGGACTTGACACGTCCATAGGGCTATGCTGTTACTTATCATGCTTACTCAGTATACTAGAAATATTAAAAGTAAACTTAATAGGCACTACTCAAGGGTCGTCGTCGTATTTGCTAACACAAGCGACCCAGACTATTTACATAGAACCTGGTTCTGCAAACTTTCATTAAGTTTTTCTGTTTGAAACTCCATTATGGCCCGGACATAATAAAGTTGAGCACGAGGAAACGCGTAAGTGCAACCCTTTGCAAATTGTGAACAAAGATTGCAGTAGAAGATCAGACGGGTAATTACGTAACACACATAAAGTGGCAACCTATCGCAATGGCTTTCATTTTGCAAGTTTGGATATCATAATATTTCAGAAAAATCTATGAAAACCACAGTTATTTCTGCGGTTTGGACAAAAAAAATCCCCAACTATTTTCTTAAACATAAAAGTCACTAAGCAACATCATAATCTTTTTAATTATGGAATGCAACGATACTCTACACGCTTATGTGCACTGTTTTTTTTTTCTTCCCTCGGTTACATGTATGGATGAAAATAAATTCATTGTACATAAGCGTGTGTGACACTCCGTGACACAGCGTGAGTGAGGGAGTGGCACCCCTAATTACTTTTTTCATAATTTCTCTACACCATTGTGTAGCGGTGCACAGAATACACCCCTTTTCCAATTTCCATCGATATAGTGCCAGTAGTCACCGAGTGAAATAGCTGTGTGTAATCCGGACGGACGGACAGACGTTCGGACGGACGGACAGATGGACATGACGAACTGTAAAATGTGAAAAGTTTATATGTTTTTAGTATTATTTACCCGCAACGCAATACCTATGCGCCATTGTTGTGTTCGCGCTAACAACTTAAATATCAACTAACACTCACTCTTGTCAATCGTTTAAAGTAGTTTATACCATTCGGTGACCTAAATTATATCGAACGTTCACATGTAGCGAGCTGGCGTGCCACTCAAAGAG
Organism: Xanthia icteritia; assembly: GCA_949128155.2. Classification (NCBI taxonomy): domain Eukaryota; kingdom Metazoa; phylum Arthropoda; class Insecta; order Lepidoptera; family Noctuidae; genus Xanthia; species Xanthia icteritia. Next base: position 23,419,036 of record OX421931.1, read on the forward strand.
AGGAGGCCTCTAACCCAGTAGTGGGATCATCATAGGCTGATTATGAGCTTGCCTGCAATCTGCAGCAAGTCATAAAAAAAAATGTTATTCAGAATTCCTACTTACCTAAAAACGTTCGACTAAAAGGCTCACAAGTAAAAAATAAATAAAAATAAAAAATACAAATAAAAAGTGTAAAGTGCGTTGTTAGATACTAGCAGGAATTTGTACCTCGCCGCTGCGCCAAATAGGCCCAGTTCAGCAAAAATGCCAGACAACTAGTGTCTGACGCTCGGTTTTCAACTGGACCTGAAGTGTGAGGTGACAATACGGACTGGGCAATCCCTGACTGACCATTCTTTTCACTTCATACGGGCAATTCTGGCCTGGCACATCACAGTTAGTATCGACGTGGGAGAATAGAACACTTATTTTTACGCAGCTTTTTTTATTAGAAATCATGTATTCGTAAATTTATAGTTTTATAGCAGTTTAAATATTGAATGCCGAAATACGGTATTATGAATTAAATACCTAAATAAAAATATATTTTTGGTAGATTCCTGTAGGTACATAGCAATGTTTATTATTCGTACCTGGAAACAGTAAATAGTTGATGCTATTCGCATGTCGTTTTAGCCTACAGAAACTGTGAGGCTAACCAAATTTCAATAAAGAAAAGAAAGAAAATACGTTTATTTGCGGTAAATAAGACGCAAAGAAAAAAAACACGAGAATAACAAATTGGGGGAAAATATGCGTCACACCCACGCAAAACGGCCATCGCTCAGCATAATGCTGCGACCCTATGCGAGACAGAGCCCCAGTGCTGGTTTACAGCGACAGCCGGCGTTGACGTGATGACGTCAACCGGTGCATCATATAATGGAATAACAAAATCAAAAATAAAAATAAATACAATACTTCCTAAATGATATAATATTTAAAATGGCAACATTTATGGCAATAGAGTTTTGTTTGTTCGACTGTTCTATTTATTGCCGAAAATGCAGCAGTCGATTTGAACAGCCACTCGGAACGACTTAATAAAAATCTTTCGACCCAATAACCGGACGATTGGTAGTCGCATATACATATATGAAATACTGACACATTCGTCGCGTGTGAGGCGATCAGGCAATGGACAACAGGATGCGGTTTCGATTTCCGCATTGAGGCAAACATTTGACCGATTTTTTCTCGATTGACTTTGAATTGTTTGATCCATTGATTCAAATTTCTGAGTTATAAGGCTATGTTATTTCGTATTTAATAATAGAAAAATAGTGCTGATTCATTGTTAACTACAACAGCAATAAACTCCATAGCAGCGTAAGCGAAAACAGTAACAAACAGTATCAGAATGAAAATATTGTTGAGATCAATACTTGTTTACTATGTTTAATTTCCTTACCTGTGCCAGTCATCGTAAAAGGGCAGGTAGCCAATGCATCATTTTATTATGAAACGTCAACCCATTTAGGCGATCGTCGATAAGTTAAAGATTCCTTATAATATATCTTGCACCACAAAAAATTTACAAACTGTAGGTAAAAATCTGGAGAGAAAGTTTAACAAACCAATTCAGTCAAAATAATTCGCAAAATCCAAAAAAGACATCACAAGCACCTAACCGAACCTTGGTGCCAATTCTCTTGTCACAAATGCCTCTAAACTAGACTAAAAATCACCAAAATTAAGTTTACCCCAGTCATACGATGATGTCCCATTCTGAAATCGACTAAAGTGACACAACTTAACTATATTTTCGTTTGACAGCACTAAGATGGCATTGAAACTTTAATTTAGTGAAAATGACAATTTTGCTATTCTGAATTTGACTTTTTTCACCTAAAATTTTAATTGTTTAACTAAATCTGACCATTTTTAATCGCGATTAATAATGGTGTAGAATACTATTAGCTGTCATGAATTAAAATTCGCACGAACACCTCGACTTCAGGTGCAAAAACAGTAGGGGAAAGTTGTACGAGATGATCCGTTGAGGGAAGATGATCCTTTCAGATTGCAACGAAACCAGTAGCGTCATCTAGTTGTTTTTATTGGCAAAATGTAGTCCCCGATATTCCCCCGCCTCAGTCGAACGTAATGGCGTCGTGAGTGACAATCAAATTTTTTGAGGAAGAAAACAAAAATTACGTGACTTTGATCTAAGGTAAGGTTGACTTTAAGTTTATGTCTAATGTGTTCTAGGTACTTAATTGTTGAGGCTATTGTATTAGTTAGCTTTGGATATTGCTCTATTTTGTTTTTTTAATAGCATGGTAACAGTTAAAACCACATAGGTTATGTTATCGAACAATGAATAAAAAAGTTTATGTTGGGGCAAGATGATTATGTTACCGGTGTACAAGATGATCCCCGCGGATCATCTTGTACACCGGTAGCATAATCATACCTACTATTACGGGGATATTTTTTAACCATTTGTAGGTATGTTATTACGTTTTAGTTTATGTATTTTTTCAGATATATATGACTTAATTAGTATGACCTGCCTGCATTATTAAAAAATTGTAGTAGATTTCAAATAATAACAAAAAATACTTTATTTTGTTTTAGACCATGCCTCGTAATTATAAACGGAAAACTAACCGCGGGTTGTGGTCGGAAGACTCCATGCTCAAAGCGCTGGATGCTGTTAAAAATGGCATGCCATTTAGAACAGCAAGTAAACAGTTTGGAGTGCCTGTAATGTCACTAAAAAGGCGGGCTAAAGGCAAAAATAAAGTGGCTGTCGGTGCAATAAAATATTTAGGTGGAAAAAAAACAGTTTTTACAGCAGAACAGGAAATTGAGCTCGTGAAGCACATTAAAGATATGGAGACGAGAATGTACGGATTAACACGACAAGATGTTGTATCGTTAGCATATCAACTTGCAGTAAAAAATAATATCACCCACCCTTTCAACAAAGAAAAAGCAGGATATGATTGGCTAAGAGGATTCCGTCAGCGGCATCCAGATATAGCGCTTCGGGCACCTGAATCCACTTCTACTGCTCGAGCACGGGCCTTTAATAAACCAGTGGTAGATAAGTTTTATTCCACATTAAAATGTGTTCAAAAGACGAAAAACCATCCATGCCACCGTATCTATAACGTTGACGAGACTGGCATTTCTACGGTGCCTACCAAAAATACAAAGGTGTTTGCAACAACTGGACGTAAACAGGTAGCACGAGTTACTTCAGCTGAAAGGGGGGAGACTACAACAGCTGTAATTTGTATGTCTGCTTCTGGAACTTTTATACCACCCATGTTTATCTTTCGAAGGGTTCGTATGAAGATGGAACTAATAGATGGCGCACCGCCAGGCTCCGCCTGGGCCTGTAATTCATCTGGATGGATGAATCTAGAAGTTTTTACCAAATGGTTTGACCATTTTTTAAGCTACACGTAACCATCTGCGGAGGACCCAGTGCTGTTGATTTTAGATGGCCACCTTTCACACACAAAAAATTTGGAATTGATTTTAAAAGCTCGAGAAAATCACGTTACTATTGTCTGTCTGCCTCCACACTGCACCCATAAACTGCAACCTTTAGACGTCAGCTTGATGTATCCCTTGAGCATTTACCACAATCAGTCACTCGAAAAATGGATGAACAACAATCCTGGCAGACCAGTGACTGTATTTCAGATTGCAAAGATTTTTGGAGAGGCTTATTTAAAAGCAGCAGTCCCATTAAATGCCATCAATGGGTTTGCCAAAACCGGCATATATCCTTTCAACCCGGATGTGTTCACCGAAGCTGATTTTATCGCTGCTGCAACAACAGAAATGGAATTTAATGAAGACTCCAGTGTAGTAGAAATGCCTACAACGGATTCAAACATAGGTCAACTACCAGCAAATGATCCCTCACCACAAACCCTCACATTACAGGACTGCATAGATTTGCAGAATAAAACACCGTCACCAACTCCTGTTAATGATATGAATTTTTCATTTCGCAGTCCTTTGTCCCCTTTACCATCTACGAGCTACGCACGCAACTCAAATGTATCGCCATCCATCCTTGAAGATAGTCAATATGAACCTTTTAATGTTACACCAGCCCAAATTCATCCATTGCCAAAAATTGTGGGTAAAAGAAGCCATCTTAAGGGAAAATGAATAGACACATCAATATTAACTAGCACGCCATACAAAAATTATTTAGAGGAAGAAAGAAATAAAAAGACGGAAAAGGAAAATAGAAAAACAAATAAAAAACAACAAAATGTAAAAAAAAACTCATCCTAAAAAGAAAGGGAAGGGAGTAGGCAAAGGAATGTCAAATAAAAGGAAGAATATTGTGTCAGAGTCGTCTGAAGAAGAAGAAGACGCAGAATGTCTTTTTTGTACGGAAACATTTTCCAAAGACGATAGGGGCGAGGGATGGATTAAATGTTGTGGATGCCAAAGATGGGGCCATGAAGCTTGTGCAGGGATAGATAGCGATGATGATGAGTTTACATGCGATTGGTGTAGAAATACAACGCCAGGAAAAAGACGCTTAGAACTATAATTTTTGTTCTTTTTTTTTGAGCCTAATCTAGATTTATTTCTTTGTTAAAGGTAGTGAAGAAATTTTATTTGTTTCTTATTTTTTTAAATGTTGATTTTGGATAGTGAGATTTATTTTACTAGATTAGTTTTTGTTTCTTATTTTTCTTAAATGTTGATTTTGGATAGCGAGATTTATTTTACTAGATTTGTTTTAGAAGATAAGTTTAGTTACTTTAGAAGAATGTTTAATTTTGTTAAAACTTTACTTACGACTATACGACTGATCTCTGTGATGATTGTTTTCTAGAAATTTAATTGTAATTGAGACTGACTGTTATTTAATAAGACTGGTTCATTAGGTCTATAATAGGATATTTTGATTTCATTTAATTAATGATATAGTAAACCCTGATTTTGGTTTTATTTAGGTAATTCTACCAGAACCTATGATAATCCCGACATGGCAGGGGGGCAACATGATCCTGGGATCATCTTGCCCCTACCGCAAAGATCATCTTGGACACCGGGGTGTACAAGATGATCCTTTGACAACGTTTTAAAAATGTGGTAAATAATAATAAAACATCTTAAAAAATTACAATTTTGAGTATGACAACAATAAGACACATAAATTTACTATGGATATACGTTTTTACATCCGCGCTAAGTAGAATATCATATAAACTACAAGCATTCTCCCTTATGTGAATCATCTCGTACACCTTTCCCCTACTGTATATTTTTTTCTTTTCTTTTGCTTATCTCGAAAATGGTGTGTACTATCGCAAAAATAATGAAAATTTCGACCCCTTGTAAAAAGCCCTTATACCCCTTATACTCAACACGTAGGTTCATATTTTCCATACAAAAAGTGAAAAATTCCATATGAAACACGTCGAGGCGCTGAACGCTGAGCGCCTCCGGCTCTAAAAAAATTCACGGGGTAGGGCAAACAAGTATGTACCACGTGGAGTCGCGATTGCCAAATTATATTTTAGTTGCGTCAAAATATTTTTTTTATTAAGGGTTTTTTTATTACATAATAGCTTTATGATTCTCATAGCCAAAAGTAAGGAATTTTAGTGATCGTTTAGTTCGATGTACAAGAGAATCGGCACCATTATGTCCTACCTACTCCTTCAAATCCTTCGCGTTTTATTTGGAATTGCTTGTGTAAAAAACCTTGTCATTTATTTTTAAGTTGCAAAAACCTCGCGAAATATGAAGTCCTAGCTGGCTGCCTAAAATAGTTTCCAGCATTATACTCCACAAATTTCCACTACATAGTGGAAGCGGCCGTGCACACGTCACTGTCATGTAAGATATTTTCCAGTAAAAAGTTAACATCACTCGACAAAATTCCACTGTCCATTCGATTAAAATCAAATGCCATATGGAACCAGGTGGTTCCAAAATTATACAGTAAACGCCGTGTGGATGGGGCCTAATATATATCGTATCCAATAGGGCGTGTAAGTTGAATAGTGCGGTATCAATAAACTATGTATAATTAGGATACAGGTACTTCCCCACCTCGAACCCGCTGACCTCATTCGAGACACCATGTGGGTGATTCAGGTGTTATACAGAACGGAAAATAGGAAACTATATAGGTACATGTCTCTCGACGTTCTCCAGTTATATTACACAACGACAAAGGTCTAAGATTGGCTGGCACAGCTTTATAACAAAATAAGACAACTTTTTTAGAAGAAATGTGATCTTAGTTTGAAGAAGAACACATAAAAATGTAAAACTAACTAAATGTTTATATCAAGTTACGCACAGCATAGGTACTTTTTCAATTACATAAGTATGGTAGCTAAGCAATTACCGCAGAGGACTAAAATAAAATCAAACATAACTGGACGGTAAAAGATAAAACCAAACAATTTTAGTGTCCTGTCCTTTTTTTGTAGACTTTTGATAAACATTTATTTATGCTAAGCAGTTATTAAATAATAATTAATTATACATTTATAGGTACTTACTAAATTAAAGTTAGAACGTTTCAATTCAGATAGCTTCACTCAATTTACGGTTTCTCGAGCATATGTGCACAGGTCAAATAGATTCCAAATAATTTACAAATTTCCTTTTCTCTAACTTCGAGCATTATTTTGACAACCTTCTTCGAGATAAATAAAAAATGAATGCTGTACTGGACAAATACATGCGAGTAGGCGGCCGGCAATGTTACTATATCGTATTACTATGATAACTCATATCTGTCGTGTAATTAAAAATGGAACGAAGTTTTTACTACAACAAATGGCAACAAAGGAGGTAACTTATCAAAGATTTTATTTCAATTTCGATTTGGCTTGCAAATAGAGCTGTTTAAAGTAAAAAAGAAACAAATGAACGTATTGGTGCGTGAAAAAATATCGTTGTTCGTCATTGATTTAGTACATTACATGGCATTGATGGATTCACGTATGTGTGCCTCGGCTTCGTCTCGGCTCATATTTTGACGATCGTCCATCAATGCCTGGTTGTGGCCAAGGCTTGTATAGTACTTTTCTCAAATATTAAAACTAAGTAAATATTTTTTTCAAACTCAAACAAACATGCTTGGATATAGTACCTCATTACCTACTCGGCCTGCAAACCTGGCTGTAGGCCGCGGCAGTAGGTAATGTACTTTTTCGTCCAATGAAAAGGTACGCACGTTGCTAACAACATAAAGTACAATTTCTAATAATTAAATACGATACATGATTTTGACTTTCTGGAATATTCTTGACCAATTACATAATAAGAGTAGCACTTATTTTAATGGACGGGTGGAACCACCCTCATTGTATCCACAATTCCAATCTAACCTAAAAACTATCGACTGCCTTCTTTCCTTAATTTTAGCAAAACTTTTAATTTTTGAAAAGAAAATTGTTTCAGGAGCCCGTTTATTCATTCGGTTTAATTAGTCATTTTACTTTAGTAATTAATTTAATTAAATTGTTTGTAAACGTGCCCCGGTTGACAATAAATTAATTTAAAGTTAAATTATGTTACGGCATTATGACTGGGTGTCCCTGACGAGTCATATGTAAATGGCCCTTTCAACGGGATCTGCTCTGCTCTTGGGCTCAAGACAAAAGGGTTGTTTAGTTCAGAAATAGTAAGCGCCTTGCGTCTGGCGAGTCGATCAAGGCTTCAGTTTCATGATTGTATATTATAAATAAAATATAACTGAAAACATATTTAATCCTTTTGTGGAAAGGCATTCATTCAGATGGACAAAAATTTTCATTTTGTAGTCAAAAGTTATCGATTCTTATATAATTCTATTTTATATATACACAGATTCCCGTTGCTACCTAATCTTTATACCAATATATCTGTTGTCATAATATTTTAATCAAAGCGACGTTGTTCGTAGCTTATTGAAGTATCTCGGGAGGTATTCAGTAATAAATCATAATCACGATTCATTTCAATGCTTACGCAGCTGAAACGAGTTTTTGTTAGAAATGACCTCACCTGGCTAAGATATTAATATTCTCCTCGCTTAAAATATGGTACGAACGGCTCTGCCAACGGTTTCAATAATAAATCTCGTTGTTATTTGTGTTAGAAACAATGTTTTTTGTATCTGTACTGTTTTGTTTGCAAAAAATCATTTGAAAAACGGAAATCAGACTTTTAAACGCGCCATCTAAATAGCGTTTTCTAAACTGCAGGTAGGTAGATATTTCTGTCACTAGCATGAAGTTATAAAAGTAGGGAAGGATAAGTACGTGATATTGATTCAACACCTCTGACCGAACACGTTGCACGCATTACACAAGGGACTGACTCGGGAAAATGAGTTCTATGGAATACGAACAAACTGAAACACTGTTGTATCGATACAATACAATGTTAATCTCAAAGTCAAGCAGAGAAGCGTCACACAGAACTTTAAAATACACTCGCCGTGTACAAATGCATGAATTACAATACTTTGCCGTGATTGAAGCGATCAACAGAGAGGTATTGACACTAGAAAAACGTGGGTAGATATTTCATCAAATTGGAGACAAAACCTGTTGGAGGACATCAATAAAATGCGTCAATTTAGTTTCCATTTTCCCGGTCCGTTACGACCAGGGGTTCGTCCGAAAGCGATGCCTCAGTAACAAATAGTTGGCGAGGCAGTTTGCAAGCCGCCTCTTGCTACCACAGGCCGCCTCACGGCGCCCGACCGACTTGAGGACATTTAACCCGGCGCCGCTGTTAGAACTCTCATTCAATTACAACCTCCAAATAGTTCTGTATAATTTGACAGCTGAAGTGGATGTTGCTTTGAATTGAACATTTCTCAGTTACAGTCACAATACAATATTCAAGAGTTAATTTGTAGCAGACTTGAGCGTACCATGTTTATCTTATTTGTTACGTTTGGTGAACTTTAGCTACAAATTGACTTAAAATGTAGTTATTAGTAAGTTACCGTGGAAATAGAGGCACTGGTAGGTATAGCATAATGATCGCTAATTAGCTGGCCGTGCTTGCAGAATGTGGGAAATGGGGAGTATTAGGTCACGTGTCTTTAATTTTCAACAATGTTACGTCTGTTTTATAAAAGGTGTTCTAGGTAAGGTAACGGAGGTACGGTTACCTATACAATATTTATTTAAAACAGCAAATAAATCTGCAATAACTAAACTACAAACCTCGCAACACCAGACTGGGATCGTGTTTAATAGAATTAGAACTATTGGCATGGTGCCCGAGGAAGTTAATTGTTAGTCATAAGTTACTACTGGTTCTACAAACACCTTTAGTATAATTATGCCAGAACAATGTCTCACATCAACTGTCAACTTAAGAATAGTCGGTCGTTACAGTGTTGAACTTGAGGGTTAATGTGCGCTGCGGGAAAGTCCGAAAGGGATACCGTGGCCCCTGGCAACGTAAAGGCAACGGAAGGAACACGGGTGGGTTTTAGTCAGTAAGAGTCTGACACGCCCTCCCGCTCCACCCAGAGCGGGAGAAGTTATTTGATAATTTCCCACCCAAAAAAAAAAAAAAAAAAAAGGGTTAATGTGCGCTGTTTACATTTCTTTGGGGATAAGATGCTGATAAGAAAAGAAGGATACGCCATGGGTTGATTATCACTTGGTAGGGGAGCCAAGAGGGTTTTTGAGCAAGCATATACAGCGCAAAAAGTTGATAGCTGAGTAGGTGCAGCTTGACGAGAGAACACCGAAAATATATTTCAAAAGTTTTAGATAGGAGCCCCGTGGTCAGGTTTCAAGTATTCATAAAATAGTTTTTATGTTTACAAAACAAACGAACAACAAGCAAGTAGAATATAAATAAAGAATCTATCAAGGACGGGCCCTCAATGATATCCCTTTATGTTCGATGTAGCTGCAAGAAGTGAGGAAGTAAAATATTTGTAATGGACACAATAGCCGGTACGAGCTGGCTTACGAGTGCCGCGGTAAGGCCCTCGAAGTACTTAACTGTTTACTGTTGGAACTTCCAGCCCGATTGTTTGTTATTTATTGCGCAACTCCTAGCTAAATATTACTTTAGTAACCGTTTTGAGGAGTTTATGTTGGCTTTTCCTTTTGAAACTTAAGTAGGTGTAGTTATTCTATGATATTTTTTTATTTTCTAGCATGGAATAGATTGAATGATCATTTCTATAATAATTCTAATTGATATTATAAATGTAAAACTGAGTTTGTTTGTTACGCTTTCACGCTAAAACGGCTGAACAGATTTTGATGAAATTGGCACATGGGTAGACCATGACCTGGAGAAGGACATAGGCTACTTTTCATCATGGGTTGCAGACGAAGTCCAGGGTATAACAGCTAGTCTATAATATATGTAATTGTGCGACATGATGGTCAACCCGTTAATCATCCGAAAAGTATGCTTTGCCCTTTGTCAGTCAATCTTAATCTTTTTTGTAATTGTATCTCATGCTGGAGTGCTGCGAAGAGAGCTCGCATACAATAAGAGAAAAACTTGAGATATTTTTAGTAAAAGAGATGATAGACATAATTATAGTACCTACAAGAAATAGGCACCTATCAGTTCATTCAGGTTTCAGACTGGCTAAAGTAGACTCAACTTTCATGGGATACTGTTTAAAATGTTAAAATAAAATTCCTCCCCATATACTTACTTCAACTGAATGAGACGAAATATAAACCTTCTATAAAACGCACACTATGCAGGAAGGCATATTATAAGTTGGGGGATTACATCGCCGATAAAAATGCTTGGCTTGCTTAGCTCATTGCTGGTCCAACTCCACAACCACAACTAATTGATTAACATTTGAAAATACGGCTGGAACTCCTGAAGATTGTAAGACCATCTTTGTATAGTATAAACTCAATCTACTTTGTACTATATAATTGCATAGCGCAGGTGTGAGTACTATGTACTAAAGAGCTACCATTTACCGGGTAATATGTCTTTCATTGACTTGAATATGCCCTGGTGGCTGTGAGTATGTCATACACTCAGATGTTTCGCTGGTGGTGGTGCGTGTGTTGGATCATTTAACTCTCTTCAAAATAATAAATAATAAATAAATGTTTATTTCTCAAACAACTTAATACTAATTTACAAAGTTTATAACTTGGCAACAATATTATTATAACTGAGATTTTAGCATCTGTAGCCGAACTAGGCTGAGCCTGTATTTCGGCTATCAGCGCCTTTTCCCCCTAGTTATTCAAAGTAAACGTAACTATCATCAAGTCCAAGTACAGGGTTATGCTATCCATTACTGAATTTAGTAGGTAAGTAAAATAATGTTACAAATGATTTTTAGATTTAATTGTATAGTAAAAATGTATGTGTGTTTTAGATGTAGTGTAAGTGTGCGTGTGTGGTGTGGGGGTGTGTGTGTGTTGTGTGAGGGTGTGTGTGGGTTGTATGGGTTGTATGAGTGTGTGTGTGTGTGCTCTAGAGTAATACAAATATAGATTTACTGTGTTTTCTCCAATAGTCGTTCTGTCTCCTCATAATTAAGATTCCGTAAGAAACAACAAGTTTTTAATTTACATTGTTTTAACGTTAGGGGGTATATATTAATTATTTTATTTATTTTATTATAGAGGAATGGACCAAGGAATCCGATATATCTTTCACAAAATCTTGTCTTACACGTAGGTGGCATGTCACATACGTTATGTTTACGACGTCTTTGAAGCAGTAATAGGTTATACGACTGTTTAGTGTGCTGGTGGAGGAAATGGTTGAGCTGAATGATGCTGATCCATGCGTCATGTTCGTGAACGGGCGCCGTCAGTTGGGACTGGTCATCTCTTAGCTGCCATGGCTTATTTTAATTTATTTTTGAATTGTTCTTTGTTTTTATCTTTTTAATACGGACGGTTTTAACGTGCACGTCTTTCTACATTGTTCTCACATGTATAGTTTCAACATGAATGATGTAACCAGTATTTCGTAACATTTTTTTTATTTAAAAGATTGTCCGTGGTGATTCTTGCCCGTTCTAATCCATAGGTACCTAATACGCTTTGGAATGGGCAACTAGTTTCATATTTCTGACTGACCGACTCCTAGACAATTCAAAAGTGCCTTTAAATGTTTTAATTAAAATAAATGCTTTGATTTAGAGTTTGAATAGAAATAGGTACTATCGTGAATTCATGCAAGCCTGGTACTTTTTGTTAGTTAGGAAAATAAAAATAAAAAAGTCATTTATTCAAACTAGGCTGAGAATCAGCACTTTTCGAACGTCAAAATTACATAAGACAGTCCCCCAAAACGCCCACCCTTCACCACATCCTAGTGCTTTAGCTGGGAAGAAGAAGTGGCGCAACAAACTCCCCAGCAGCACAGTTGTCTGTTGAGTTAGAAAAAATATTCTATATTATTATATAGAATCAATTGAAAATGCAACACAACACATTACGCAACACAAAACATAATTTAAATTATAAAATTAATATTAGCCATATGACTAGCACACGCCAATACATATACCAAACAAAAACATCGAGAACTATACTCAGGCAGAAATAAAAATAACTAAACGAAAACAATGTCTAAATAATATATTGCAATATAACTCTTAAAAAAAACATTGTAATGAGAAGATTATGTCAACAATAAATTAAAACAAAATTAAAATAAATTGACTTATAAAGTAAAATTATAAATAATTATATAAACTCATGTAACCTGTCAGTAGGTAAGCTAATTCTGGAGAAAGAACATTAAAACATTTTCTTGAGTTAATCACAGCGACCAATTATTCTTGTCATTTAAGTAGTCGTTGATAGAATAGTATGCCTTTGAACAGAGGTTGGATTTGACTTTAAATTAAACGCATTAAAAGGCAAATCTAGCAAAGAAGGTAGCTTGTTATAAAAGGTTATACCAAGCCCAACAAATGAGTTATGAACCTTATGAAGTCGGTGAAAGGGAGTACGTAGTTTGTCCTTCTTTCAAGTGGTAACATTGTGAATATCACTGTTTTTAGTATATAAGTGTATATTTTGCCTAATATATAATATGTTTGCAAAATGAATTGTGATGCCACTGTGAGGATACCGATATCTTTGAAAAAATCTCTCAGAGAAACTCGAGAGCTCGTTTTTGAAGGACAAATATATTTTGAATATCAGCAGCTTTGCCCCACAGCAGAATACCGTAGGACATAACGCTATGAAAATAACTAGAATAGACTAACCGAGCTGTGTCAACGTCAGTGTATTGTTTTACTTTCCTGACGGCCGAACTGAGCCTTCCCGCTAGGCTCGATATATGTTGGCCCCACTGAAGTTTGGCATCTACTGTTATGCCCAGAAAAACTGCCGAGTTAACAGTTTCAAGCAACTCTTTCTTTAACTCTTTAAGACGATGTTGGGTCCTAGATTTCTGACATTTGGAAGGGCGAACTTTACACATTTCGTTTTCTTGCCATTGAGAACTAGGTTATTTGTCGAAAACCAATCCATAACCACTGAGAGTGCACTGTTTACATCGTCAAAGTCTTGTCTATTCCTGTCTACTTTTTAATTAAGGTAAGTACTATCTGCAAACAGTAAAACTTCACAGATACCCTTTAAATAGAATGGTAAGTCATTGATATAGACTAAGAACAAGAATGGACCCAGTATTGAGCCTTGAGGTAAACCTAACTGAACTGGTGGCCCGGAAGATTTCACACCATTAACATTGGGACAACAACTACACATTGGGACCTATTATGTAAATAAGAATTTATAACGTTGAGAGCTTCATTTTGCACACCGTTATGACGCAGTTTACGCAAAAGCGTGTGCATGGTGCACACAATTAAAGGATTTATGGCAACGACAGCTAGGAACAGTTTGTATGAGAAAATAAAATGGTTGTTTTTACTATTTTCCTCGCCATTTTTCCATATTTTCTCATCATTTAAACTTACACTGAACTTCCACTTATATTTCAAAACCAAAATTAGCGAAATCGGTGTAGCCGTTCTCGAATTTGAGCGAGACTAACGAACAGCAATTAATTTTTATTAAAAATTAAAATTGACTTGTTAACTTGTTTATTGATCGAACTCACCGAAATTAATAGAAAACTCATAGAGATAGCTTATTAGATTTACAATTTTCTTTGACGTTATCCTGTTTAAAAACTGACTTCGTAACGCTGTTTTTAAGATAGTCAAGTAACAGAAACGACTGATCATTTAAACTTTGGGGCTAAGTCCCCTAAAATTGTCTAAAATGCCTCATTTACTGTTTATTACCTAAATTTTTACAACAAAAATAAAAAAAATTGTATTCTACTATCTTTTGTGCCAGTCTTGAGTATCGTGACATTTTTTGCCATTACTCCGAAACTCGGGTAAAAAGGTTCGGGGTTAGTTAGGATAAACTAATTAGAGTATATCGCGGTACCTACATTACGAGCCGGGTGTAGGGGCATTACGCTCCTAAACCCGGCTCCCCCTTAGTTACCGTTTTTATTGCCTTTTAAACCCAAAAAAAAGCGGGCCCATCTGACTGGCTTGTTTTGGTTAAAATAAGCAGATGTAGGGGATCATTAAAATGAATAGAAGGCAAAACTTGTAAATATGCATATGTCTGTAAACAATTTACTCTTATTAAGATTTTCCGGGTAAAAATAATTAGACCAAGCTCAGAGAAGAATTAGGGGGAAACACATTTAAATATAATTCAGCAATTACCTAAATATCTCAAGCTCGGTTCTTCCATATTTCTACAGGTCCCGAGGATCTGTTCTTGTTAGATACCTGGAATAGCATAAGCTCATGTAGGATTTTAAGCTGTTATTCTGGTGTATTACTGCATGCGAGCCGACCCTACCTCGCACCGCACGGTATTTATGTCTTATCTTATCTTACTCATAAACCTTCCGGAATAAATTCTCTAAATGATGGTGAAAACCTCATCAAAATCCGTCGAGAAGTTTAAAAGAACAACGCACGTCACTCAGACAGACAAAAAAGTTATTTTGTTTTATAGAATTTATGATTATAGTTATAGATTGGGGCGCAGATTAATTCAGATGGTTCTCTCCACAAAATCATTTAAATAAAAAGCGACTCTTGGTACGACACAATTCAGGACGCACAGTGCTTTACCTACAATTATGTTCGCCTAGAAGCCTCACTATCTATCGCGTAACTCTTCTAACTACGTTACACTCACTGAATTGGCCCAACAAGGCGAGCCTGCCGCGTACTTGTAGCTTCATACCTAAAATGCGAATGTGAACTATCTGTATTAATCTGTGCCTGAGGGCAGTGGTGGCACAGAGAAAACGGCCGTCGCTTTCGAGATGTAAGGTCATAAATGTTAGAACCCAGGCATTACTTTGTGTAAATTATTTCATCACCACTGCTCGAAGAAAAACATCGTAAGAAAACAAAAAACTTAGTCTTTCAAAGACATGTGACATCCACCAACCCGCACTGCGCTCGCGCGGTGGATAACGCCCACTTACTCTCACAGAGAGGGTCCTGTGCCCCAGTTCCCAGCACTGGGAACATTTTAGGCTCATTATGGTGACTTATTACCTACTCAGAAAAGATGGCATCCATATATTCATATATAAATATAAAATCTGCAAGAGAGATATCACAAACTGAAGAAAAACAGTTGTCAGAATTCTTCGAGGAAGTATTTGCAGAATTTACATATTTAACGTTTGTTTCACGGCTGAGCAGATATTATAAGAAACAAGAAGCTGACATATACAGGATCTTTTCGTCACTTTTCCGACATCTTTAGTGCTCGGTGAGGGAAAAAAAATCGAGATTCCGAATCAATTGGCAGAGAAACAGGTGAACAAACAAACAAACAATTGATTTTTGAATGGCATTGCTTGTTTAAAATCGGGCCTCAATGGGTACATTCTACTGTATACAAAATCAAATTCGGACTTTTGATTTGCATACAAATGAAGGTTTTGGGATCGGCAACTGCTACGTCGTTATCGGATTCTTTATTACTAAAAGCTTGAAGCGTACATACCCACACTTTGGAGGCATTCCAAATATGAATTTACAGAAATCTTAAACCGTTGTTTAACTGTTTTAGGCTCAGCTGATCTGCCACAAATCCATTAGTAGATTATTCACCTAGGGGATAAAGTAGTGTCTTTTGTTATGTTTATTCAAGCTCGCCCAAGACGAAGACACCTTAATCCCAAAGAGAATATTCTACGTTTCGCACCAACTGCGAGGTAATAAAAACCAATTCAATTTTCGAATTAGTAGTGAAAGAGAAGCCGGTGAGCGAGCAGGAGTGTGAAATAAAAGGAATAAAAATAAATAAATCCTGAATACAAAGCTTTTCTTCCATGTATTATTGTAGTATACACCTACGTTTTGTTTACAAATTATTTTATTAATTCTATTAATTTAAGTTTTTATCAATATTTTATTTGTTATATGCTACGTGACTTGATATCTAAAAAATACCGTTTTATATTTGTTTAAGCATACGGATATCATATTTGCAAAGGTTTGAGGAAACCTGTGGTTATAAAATTTTACGTTATCTCTTCATGGTGTCGAATAACAAAGGTATAAATGTGGCAAGAACGAGAAATGTTATGGAAAATATTATAATAAAAAGCCGAATGATAAGACACCGTAGTACCTTCACCATATAGTAGGTATTTGTAGTTCCTGAAGACGGAGAAAACAAAAGTTTAACAAAGAATTTTGCTTAGATACCTACCAATCATATATATGTATATTTTTTATAATAATATGGTAAGGTAAACTTAGCTCCTTTTCATTACCATCGCGTCAACGTATAGTTTAAAACAATGAAATTCTCGTATAAGATGAATAGTTTTAGACCAATTAGCTGAATTAGATATAGATTTCAAGCATCAAAACTAAATTAAATTCAATCGACGGAAATACTTAAGTCAATTTCGAGTTGTTAACAACAGGCGGCCACACGTTCTAGTCTGGATCTAGGTTCCACAGTTCCACCTACAAAACAAATTTCGATAGCCACAGACACCTCGCGTAGTGTTACGAGCAACATGGATGTGTTGCCACATTGGGCATGAAGGCGCGCCGACCGATTATATTGCTGATTGATACCAAATTGAGTATTATCATGGCCAGACAGCCGTAAATACGCTCACTTATTTCCAATGATGTGGGTCTCCAAAATAAACAAGTATTTTATATTATCATCGTGTTGTGTTCTCAATTCACATGCGTTTTATATTCAGTATGGATACAACCTTTAGGTCTCACCCTGCGAACGTCGAGAGGTTATTCAGTCCTTCAGCGGACGCTGCCCAAGTTTATTTTTAATTTATTTCATGATATCAATGTATATTTCAGTAGTAGGGTTAAAATATACCGAGTTATATGTAATTCTGTGCCAAGAGGTTATTTATATACCTAAATCTTCAAACATATTCCGCCTCAACATTTAAATATTATTAAATTTTCTCGTATATAGTTGTCAGTCATGCCCTAAAACCTTTGCTGTTCGTGATGTTATGTCAGAAACATGTTTGGACGTGTTAAGGTTAATAACTTACAAGTGCCTATGTCGAATACCTACTTACGTAAAGGGTGTTTAGTGTATTTTCTATTAAAATCTCGTGAGAGAATATCATATCTTGTCGCTGTAGTTTTTGTCACGAAGTTGAAAATTTTCCAAATAGAATTGTTTAATGTAATTGAATGGCTTGACATTTCTGAGGAAGGAAGCCGAGCAAGAAATTATTCAGTTGTATAAATATTCATACAATTACGTCAAAATTAATTAATTTACGCAGAAATAAAAATCATTCCTTTACTTTACACATGGTGTTAAATAACAAAAAAAACAGAACCAAAGAGACGCCTGATGGCATTTTGTGTATTGATATACACAAAAAATAAAAATTCATGTTTTACAGAAATAAACACAAATTCAAATTTTACTAATAATTTTAAATTATTATTGGAATGTGTCGAATCGAATAATACGAATAGAACAGGTGGAAATAAAATAAAATGCTCAATATTCCTCTTTCTCGTTCTCGCCGACGCATGTTTCTATATCTGTCTCTGCCATAACCCGATAGATAGCGAGCTACTGTCCTCCATACCGAGCCGTGTATCGTGACACGTGACGTCATGACGGGATTGCTATTGTATACATTTTTAATTCGCGATTATCACGTCGTGGCGCCGGATTATTTAAAACAATTTGTGTTGTTGTTGGAATTCAAAGTTAATAATAGGCGTTTTTGTTGTTTGAATATTATAGCGTATTAAATACCAGTAGTATATCTATATTATTTGGCAATCGTAGATACTAGTGAGTGTTCTATTTTTCAATGGTGGTAGGTGAAGTTAGGTAGGAACGCGTACCAGAAGACGTAGCGTTGGAAGGCCTCCGAAAAAAAGACCGATGACCTTGCAAAGGCCGCAGGAATCCGCTGGATGTGGGAGGCACAGAATCGGTCGAAGTGGCGGTGCTTGAGGGAGGCCTATGTCCAGCAGTGGACGTTTTTCGGCTTTCGGCTGAAATGAGGTGAAGTTGCTGTTCCCATCGTCTGAATGGAAGCAAAGAACGGAGTTGCTACCATGCTACGCCTCGGCCACGTACCTCTGTGCAATGACTCTTCTTATGATTTTTCATATAGACGTCTGGCTTGGTATCATAGATGACACCATCCTTGGTATTTACTGATGTTCATTTGTTGCTTTTTATTTCAATATTATACCCTGTACTAACTTTCCAATGTTCCCCTTTTCGGCGAGGCCTCTCGTATCGTCTAAAAACCAATTTCGTTTGATCGATCTCTTGGCTCCGACAGTAAACCCTTTATCATTTTAATACTTGTTTTAATTAACATTTTGTTTGTTATGTTCTTTTCAAATTGAAATAAATATTTATAACACTAGCTATCGAGTTAATTTAAGGTACCACCATAAACATGGCTATTTATATAAAAATACTTATCACGTACGTACGTGGAGCGTAACTAATTAGAAAACGAATTACAAAACCTATGATAATAGACTTACCTATTCACAAAATATACCTATACATATATGTATGGAATTACTTTCAATCGGGTAATCTTTGCTACAGTTCTTCTGTGACCTGATTTCCTAAAGTTGGTAATCTAATTTAACTTTAAAATACTAGAGTATAATCAAAAGCTTATAAAATTATCTGAGAGAATAGTTAATTATCAAGCTCGCTCGGCCTATTCTAAAAATCCGACTTTATAGAAGGAGAATGTTCAATATAGGGCGAGCTGTCAAAAACAAACCTAGTGTATTTGGTGGAGAATTCAATGCTATTCCTATAATGCAAACTTTTACTATTCCTATAATTATTTATTTGTGTGAAATGTATTTAAAAAAAATTATGTTAGTTTTTGCGATGTATCGTGTCTTAAATAATTTATAAGATGACGTATTATCATTACTTTATTATCTAAACAGCAAAAGTAAGTTCGTACCAAATGGTACGAACTTACTTTTGCTGTTTAGTTTACTTTTACTTTTTCATGTTTGTGGTTTCACTGCTTAAACTTTCATAAATTAACGTAACTTGTACCAACTTTCATAAATTAACTGAAATCTATGGAAATGACGGATGGTACGACGTGTCCGTGGAGCATAATGATACAAAGGTACTTTTTTTCATGATGTCAAAACCCCTGAATTTTCTTTCATAACAAAGACTTTAATCTGATTTAAAAATAAGAGTAATTTGAATGAACTACATTTGGTTATGACCCGCTCCCTCGCAAGTTGGTACGGCCGAATGGCATTTGCGTTTTCGATGGTAATTTAAAAGCCGCAGCTCCGTTAATTTCTCGTGTGAATAAATGGTGCTTTAGGGCTTGGGCAATCCCGTCTAAATTCTTATTCCATAAGAAATAAAGCGATAGCAGATTAGGAAAACCGAGAATATTTGAATGCTTAGATTATTTGTATAATTGTTTTAGGTAAACAATATCTACCGGTTTGTCTCTCATATAGGTACCTACTAAAAAAAAAACAAGATAAAGAAGGAATTGTAATTAGCGCACACTTTAAATTTTGTATCATGTCGACGTTTTTTAAATTTAGATAACTTAACTAGGTTTTAAACCGTTTTGTTGCGAATGTGCACGCCATCATTGAAAGCGATGGTTTTGTCTAATATATAGTCTTGACTCAGCTTACGCCCAACCCTACATCATGGGTTATACACTCAATGTAATGGTGACATTCGCGGCTTCTGCTGTTAGTTATTAATTATAACTAGACTACTTACATTCAGCACGATGATGAAGAAATCCAGAGTAAACAGGAATGACGTGATCGGGTTAAAGTTCAGCTGAAACAAATAAATGGATTAAAAGTACCTTTATAGTACCAAAACTAACAGGGAGTGATAATAACCCCTACAAAGTCAGAAATATGATAATCCTATTCTGTTCGCCATTTTTGAAGAGTTATTTTCATAGTTTGGCAAATTGGGCCTTGTTGCCTGTAGCAGCGTAAATAGGTTACGTTCCAGAGTCTTTTCAAGACTTTGACCAATTAGGCAAAACAAGTTTGATTTAAGACCGAGAGATTCAAACATCAGATTACCACAAATTTACTCTTTTTTGTAACCATAGATGACCAATCTTATATACAATATTTTACTCAATATAATCTAACACTAAATTAAATGACTAACTATACAAATAAATACAAAAACAAAATGACACTTAGGCGTCGAAGTAATCGTTCGCATCGCGGCTGTCATCCGGAAACGTGCTCAGAAGACTGGAAGCATTGCCACATTGAATGGCAATGCTAATTCTTTGGCCAAAGAACGCGCCAGCCCTCTGGTCACGTGAAGTGTCGACCAGTCGGCAATTATAAAATTAGATTTATGAAATGACGCTACGCAAGATGCGTTGTCTACGAAACCCGTAGCAGCTCTACGGATTTCGTAGCATAAAAGAATATCGTAGCGTAAAAGCTACGTTTTATCCTAATTAAAACATTCATACTGAAACTACTCGTATTGTGTATTTTTTTGTATTGAGAAAGCATTTTTCGATGGTGGACACAATAATACCGCCGTAGATCGATTGCAATTATGTCGAACAAAACAAAATTAATAACGTGCAATGAGATAATTAAACGCGCAGCTCTGATAATAATGTCCTGTTTAGTGCTACAAATTGTTCTATAATTTATTATGTAATAGGCGAGAATGTGTAAAAGTCTGCTGTGAATTTTGTAGTCTAAAGCTATTTCGTAGTAGTTAAGAGTTCTGAAAACGATGTAGTAACTCATTGGGTATCTTAAAAATCATCAAACAAAAACAGGCCTTTGAACAATACCATTAAATTTTTAAGTTCATAATACTTATGTACTTACATCTGAACCTTCGCAAAATTATTTAAAAATTAATGTAGGCGTCGCTCGTAGAACTTAAATGTACTACATAATACCAATGTACATATTATGTAGATAATTCTATAGGGTATATGAAACCACCGGTCAAGAAACGTGATTTATTCGCTTGTCTACAAAGTCGGCATATCATGCAAATTTTATTTATATTGCAATTGTAAAAGAACGACTAATAGTTTAGACAACAATGCCCAGAACAAGGATACTTCACTAAGTTTGAAACTAGAACTGTCACATGGATAGATAGCCTTTTTCTATGTTGAGGTGCAAGGCACATTCAACCTTATGGTAAAGCATTTATGACATTGATAAAACAACGAATTGTTATTCTTTAGCTGTGTAAATTGGTACTTTGATGGCTCAAAAAAATGTTATGTAGCTTAAATTGTAATAACCTCGTGGTGATTTTCTTAAAGAAGTACAGCACCCGGGCTTTAATCTAAAATATGGCTCTTCGAAAGAGACTACCATACCTAATTCTCCGATTAACGGCGAAGACGGTCTACAAAGCCTTTTTTCTAAACCTCTATATTGACGGCTGGGTAGAGCTTATCACATTACACTATACGTTGAAAACACAATGATATTTGTCGATAAAAATATTCCATAAGATACCGGCGGAACTGCCGCAAATAAAAAAGCCGTACAAATTCTGAAAAAGAAATAGGTAGAAGCAATAAAACATACTCGTAGGCAGTCAATAATTTATTTGTACCGAAAACGGCGCCGTGTCAGTGAGAAACTCGTATCTTATCGCTCATCGGGGTCATCCGGTCCTGAAGCCCGACAGTACGCCGCGTACTGCGATACCGAACACTACGCCAATTGGACTTCGTCCATGTTAATTTAACTGTAATAAATAAATAATAATAATACGCTCAGCGACAGTTAATGTGGCGCAAACTGTAAACTTTATTTTCTTTACAAACTATGGGATATTTTCAGATAGAGGTTGGTATTCATAGGGCCATGTAATTAATTTTCACATAATATTTGGTGTAGTGACTTAAGGAAAGGAAATAAAAAACATAAAACAATAAATGGTATACTATAGTGGTAATTTTTACCGTACCTACCGCATCACACTGTGTTGAATCAAACCAAATGACTAATTTAGGTAGGTACTCTTGATTGCTAGCCGGTATTCAGGTATCCAAAACAAATGACTACCCCAATTTGGTCAACCAACATAGAATTTACTCAAGCAGCTTTGATCGTAAGCCTAGATTTGAGTGTCTATGCCATTCAGGTTTAATTCGACTAAGTTACAGCCTTGCCGGTAGTACTTGGGTACCGAGCTACCTTCTCAATTTTTTTCCTTTAAACTTGGCTATACGAATTGGGCTAACGAGCTGAATATTGCGCTATTAATAACAGAGTAACGAATTTATCCAAAGCCAAAGATATTTTGAATACATTAACATGATAGCCTTACTATTTTAAAACCATCACTTATTATTTCTGCTAAAAATATCTGTTAATTCGATTTTTACTTGAAATTTGCAACGAATCGGAATTTGAATTGACCGACGATGCAATTTACATGAAAACTCGCGCGACGTAGAGAAAATTGGGAAACAAATAAAATCCATCAATTCCAATACAATATTATTCACTGCGACTGCCTGCTATAAGTTTCCATCTACCTTGCACCATCACGCATTATTTAGTACCTACTAGTTACCAGTTGGTAACTATCGACCAATACATTTACATAAATAAATATCTTAAATGGTATAACTGCAACAAATGACGGAAACAATAAACTCTATAGTGTTTTCATTCTTGTAAGTTAGCACTGAGCTTACAAGAAGAAATAGATGGCTATTGTAACGAGTGACAATAGCACTGACAGTATTTTGATTTGTAATGTGTAAGAGGATAAGATATTATTCTCAGTAAATTGTCCAATGAATTTATCAGGGGCTTGCCAATCACTAAAATAAACAAATGTAATTTAACTATAACATAGTATTTTCACAATTGTGGAAGAAGTATGACGTCGTACGAAACGGAAACATGAATAATATATCGATTTTCTAATTTGTTCGCAGTATTAAAAGAGTTCCATAATTAGGTGTAGTGAAACTCAAAATGTAATATATGTTGTTTCGTTAAAAAAATTGGACAACGTTTTTCCGACTACCTACAGCAACTTTCGTTCACAATTCGCTAAGCGTCGTGATTATGCCAATTTCCCCTTAACCGTTGCTGATATGAACGAACGAAGCCTAAAGAGTCATCGCCCACGAGGTCATCATATTCGACACAAGCATACTGTTTGTAAATGCCGTGAGGTTGGAAAAAACAACGTCTTTTAAAAACAAAAATGAGTCATTGTCGGAAGGAACTCTATAATCGTTGGTAAATAAGATAACATAACATCACGCCTCTAATCCCCGGAGGGTTAGGCAGAAGCGTACCTATAGTACACTCACATATCACCAGTTATGCTTAAGTCCCATGTAATAGGGGGCGACCCTATTGCCATCAACCGGGCACAAATGCAGACTCCGGGCTACTACTGAGAAATTCCTGGTGGAAAATCCAATAACACATTCCCTGACCCTGGAATCGAATCCAGGACCTCGTGCTCGGGAGTAGTGTTTGTGACCACTAGACCAACGAGGCGGTGGCGTCGGTTAATCTTTTTATAGAATTTATAATATATCTACAATTCTACATCCTTACTAATAAAAATAAGTTAAACATCTGTTTAACTATTGTATTGTTATACAATGTATAAGCTGTGAATAGGCGTTACACACTACCCTTACTAATAATCAGTGTATACAACAATGCATAGTTACCCACTGCTTATGACAAAAACCACTGGCAACATTAGAAGGTGCGTTCTGAAACTGGTACTGCGTAATATCATTGACATTTTTTCATTTGGGAAAACGTTCATAACTTTATACTTATAAAGTAAGTAAGTTAAGTAAAAAAATGTAAATTTAAATAATTACGTCCATTTTATTTCCAAAACTACTGATTTTGCGTTCTTTGACGAATAAAAAAAATCAATTATTGTTAATTCACTAATGATTCATGAATTAGGTTTAAGAACGCATTCGTAAAAGCTGTTAAAGTCAATATTGAACGTCAAAATATCTCAAAGCGAATTCAGTAAGATTGAAATTATAAAATTATAAAGATATTTTTTTTTCTACAATATTAAATGGCTGAAACTAATGACATTTAAGTAATTCAATATTTTTTCTTGTATATAGTTGGCTGAACCTTTAGTTCTATAGAACTCATTTTCTTGCAAACAGAAAGGATCATAACGATTTTTATAACATTTTCTTTTACGATTGTCAATTTCATCTAAAATATCTAAATATTGTAAATAATCCATGGTTTTTAAAATTAATACGACAAAAGCAACTAGTTATTATAGGTTCTACGTTCGCTACACAAGGTCCGAGGTCTGAATAACGGTTGTACAAATTCTCTTTGTTTAAAGACATCTGTTACACCAGATGTATTACAACTGAAACGTCAAATATCGTTTATTGGTAACGTTGATGCTATAACGTCGTGCGTAAAAGTTTATTAGTAAGGCTGCTATACTATAAGCAGTGGTGGCCCAGTGGTATCGGCCCCGACTTACTCTGGTTGTGTGTTCTTCAGGCAAGCACTTTACTTTGTGTACTTAATTTCATCACCACTGCTCTCAAAACGGAAAATATCGTAAGGAAACCGGCATGTTCTAGAACCAAAAATTCGAAGACATGTGACATACACCAACCCGCATTGGGCCCGAGTGGTGGATTATGGCTCCAGCAAACATTATAGGCTAATTATGCTATTCTATATTCTGCTTCAACAGAAAAGAAAAACAGTAAAATGTTATATTTATTACCTACCTATATTACCTACTATTACTACCTACATTTCGGTTTTTTTTTTTATAGAGCACTTACAAAATTATTTAAATTTAACCATTACCTAAGGGGCGGAGACCTGGTGTCCTGAAACACAGACTTTCCGGCACCAGTCTCCCCACAATATAATATTACTAACTTTTGTTTTAATTGTGTAAACCGTTCATAAATTGTACTGTGTATTGTGGTGAGAAAATAAATCTTATCTTATCTTATATTTTTAATGTATTAGGAACTAGAGATATAACCTGTATTAGTATGTGACGGCTAAGAGACGTGTTCACAAGATATTGAGAATAATGAAGAGTATTGTGAAGAAGCCTTAAGAAGAAGAAGCCTTCAGTGCATTCCTGTAGGGTATGTCCCTGTGAATAGGGATTCACTTGAGTTCTTACGTTTGTAAGAGACGGTTATGGTAACATCAAAAACTTATGGGATTGACGTAAGCTACCGAAAAACTTATGTCATTAATTTCAATAGTAGAAATTTGTCGTTGTAGAAATTCGAAATGCTTTGAAAGCTATTGCCAGTTGTCTATGCCCTTGGGCTATACTTCGTTTACCCAGAGACAAAGCTTAATTAAGTGAGGGCAATGCTCAATGGAGGGTTTAAGCTAATTTAAAAGTTATGAAGTTAAAGAGTTTCACTAACCATACTGATATGAATTAATTACCTGTATAGATCGTTGTATTTCAAGATTCACTGTCAGACAGTGTTTAAAATTGTAGGCTCTAAGTAGGTTCAACATGTTAAACGATTGAATTTACTTCTGCTAGTGTGAGTGTCGTCAGAATGTGAAAAACCAGTTTTGAAATTTCTCGGCATGGTATCCTATGCTGACAGCACTCTGTCAGCTATCACTTTCAGAAACCTGTTGGGGCTGGCCATGACTCGTGCTACCATTGATACAGCGCGCTTGCGCATTATAGTATGTATGTTAATGAGAACGCGCTTGACGAGGACGATGATCCTAAAGGATCATCGTCCCAATTTTTTAAGTCAACCGAACCGAAGGTTTTCGCGCATGCTTATTTTAACACAAAAAGTTACTACAGTCGAAACTGATTAATAAATATTGCAAATATTTGCAGTCGTAATTTAACAGTGATGTAAAAAAAAAACCTTTTTTTTGTACCGTGCGATGTAATAAGAACATATTTAGTGTGCCATGCCAGCACATTGTTATCTGTTTTGATCGGAAAAATGAACACAGCCATTTTTTCGGTCCGTAAATTGAGATAAGACAGCTTCCATGTCTGCTTAGCCTCCTTTCCAAACCACGAAGCCTCGTTCGCTTCCATTAGCAATGTGTACACACCTCAAAGCTTTTAGGTAGGTACCTCAGCAATTAAATTTTGCCGATAATAAAATTGGCGCAGAAGACTTTGTGTAGCTATGTACTGCGTTATCAGATTCCTGGATTGTTGGTAATGTAAATGTCCTTTGATTGTACCTATGGGGGTTATGATTCGTCTCATACAGAAAAGGTAGCTTTCATAGCTTGTTTGTGATGTGTCTTGGTTGCTTTACGATGTTTTCTTTCGCTTGTGCCTAGGTATAATACCTGTACCTAAACAAGACTTTCATTAAAAAATGAAATGTATTGCGGACGTATTTAAGGATCACTTTATGGTGAAATCGCCATTGGGACCATCACGATCAGGACAGGAGATGAGCACCATAAGGATTTTCGGGTACTGATAGAGGAGCTCTGCTGCACCCGTGTCGGCTGCCATATTGACAGTGTTTGTGTCAACAATATTAGTTACGCGGACGACATGGTGTGGCTGAGCCTCGGTGTGTGATCTGTTCAGGTTGCTGGGCATCTGCGAGCGTTACGCGCTGGATCACGGTTTGCTCTATAACGCAAAGAAGAGTGAATGCATGGTCTTGCGGGCCAGGGGTCGGAGCCACCCTGATTCTGTTCCACCTATTAGATTGAACGGTGTCAAGTTAAATAGAGTTCAACAGTTTAAATATCTCGGGCATATCGTGACCTCTGACCTGAGGGACGATGCGGGCATCGATAGGGAGCGGAGGGCATTGTCTGTGAGGGCCAATATAATCGCCCGCAGGTTTGTTCGTTGCTTGGGGGCCCTCAAAATTTTTCAGAGCGTTTTGTACGTCCCTGTGCACAGCCAGCCTGTGGGGGTCATATAGCCAGAAGCAGTACAACGCTCACCGTGTTCAGTATAATAATGCGTTCAGATTGTTGTTGGGGCTGCCCCGGCACTGCAGCGCGTCGGGGATGTTCGGCGACGCCCGTGTCGACTGTTTCTACACGACAATGTGAAAGCGGTGCACATCTCTGGGGCGCAGGCTCCGGATTATTTCCAACACATCCTGAGCGTATTTGCAAACAGGTTTGATTTTCAGAACATTAACCATTGTTATATGATAAATGTAATGACAAACAAACAATTGACTCAGAGGCAGGCGTTTTAATAATCATTTTTAATTTTATGATTTTAATTTTATAAACTTAATTTTATCTATATTATTTAATCGATTATTTTTAATTTTATTCAAAATTCAAAATAAAAAACGACTCCGTTACAGTATACGAAAGTCTTACAGATTTCTCTGAAAACCGCCAACCTGAGGGCCAATTCTCGTAACTAAACGGACCATTTATTACAGATGGAGGCGAAATAAAACGCAGTCTCGGTTCCAGAATCAATTTGGAAGGTGCGGGTAGAAAAAAAACATAAAAAGCTATTAAAGCTGTTACTTTTTTAAAGCTCTGAAGCTTTAAAAAAGTAACAGCTTTTTATGTTTTTTTTTAATTACTTTTTGTAAGCGATTTTCTGGCCTCGACGTGGTGGTTGTTGATTTCTTAGAACACACCAATTTTGTACATACTTACTACAAGAGGTTATTTAGAAACTAGACTTTGATCGTTTTCGAGTACGAGAAATGACCATGTAGTATTTTTTCACCGACCAAGATTATAATCCCTATCTACCTACTCGTTACGAAAACATCAAAAAACTTATAACTTAATGTTGTAAGCGGATTTAAAGAAGTTTTACAAGAGAAGTGAAATAAATTAGCATAAAATTGATATGAATGTTTGTGTGAAGCCTGATAAAACCTGTTTTGATGAACAAGGAAAGGTCACAGCAGCAAGCTTTGAGAATAATATATAATCCCAAGCTCTCGCACGTGTTCACGTTTTTAATATAAATGTGCATAATATATTAAATCTGCGAGCCGTAAGTTAAAGAGAAATGAAATATATGGCAAAGTTCAGTAAAGAAAACTGTACCTAAGAGCCTTCTTACATGTAGCTACTCCAAAGAAACTAAACTGATTACTAACTGAAATGAGTAACTTCGCACACAATGTAACTCAAATAATACGATTTGCTCGAGCCCAGTTGCCATGAGGTCTCCTGATTCATGTGATGGGGATATTATCTATATATGTTATTTGATTTCGTCAGTAAATAGGCAGATAGTAGCGTGTTGACCACATCTCCGCAGAACTTGAATCTACTTATGCTTGGTTCCTATAAAAAAGCAAACCGTTTTCGTTACCAATGGTAGCGTTTTTATTGAGGCTTATAAATATATCCGTAAGCTAATATTTTTACCTGTGATAGCTTCCTCCATATGGGAGGGTCTACTATGCAAAGCTATGACGTCTTTGCTTCATTATTGTTAAAGATGCAAGAGTCTTAATTTTACCCATTAACGGTCCGCCATTAGTAATTATTGCTCGTTACTAACACGGTGGGTAATTAGGTACTAAATAATATAATCCTCCAGACCGTATTTCGGCCACGGCGGCCAATCTCAACGGAGACTAGCCTTCGGCGCGGGAGATATTATAGTGAACAAGTGTGTGCGCAGACACAGGTGCACTCTCTCTTCCCTCACTCTCATAGTCCGATGTGACGGCAATCCGACACGACCGGAGAGAGATCAGGCGCAGAACCAACGGCTTGACGTGCTTTCCGAGGCACGGGGGTATCACACCGCCAACTTCCAAACTCCGGGCTGTTACTAAGAAATTCCTAAAGGAAAAACCCAATAACATTTTGCCAAACCCGGGTATCGAACCCAGGACCCCACGCTCAGCAGTCGCGCTTGCGACCACGAGACCAACGCCGCAGTCTAAATAATAGTCAGCATGCAGACTTCTATTCAAATACAATTGAATTGAATTTGTACTAAACTACGCGACCCGCCCCTGCTTCGCACCGATTTTAAAAAACATAAAGACTCCTTTAATAACTGTAAGTTTAATATTAATGTTTTACCTATGCACATAAACCTTTCGGAATAAATTCTCTAAATGTAGTGAAAACCTCATCACATCCCGTTGCGTAATTCTGAAGAACAACTCGGACTGTAATTTATAATAGGATGTAATGCACATGGCTAAAGACACTAAAATAGTAACTGATTAGTAATTCGACTTCGTCATTTAATTTTAGCATAACCACGTAACGCTCAATCACACGAAGACGATTCGTGTTTTTAGTCGTATCGTAATTTTTCACGATTCGTGTTTTTTTTTGACTGCGGCAATGTTTTTTAAATGACCGTATTCACACGAATCACGAATCGTACGACGTAGGTACCGTCCGTACAAAAAGTCGAATCGCTATTTTTTTGTGACGGACGTATCTGTTGGGTAGTTCTTCGAAGACTGAACTCTGAATCATGAATCTAGTGTGAACATCTATTTGGATATTTTGATGAATCGCGAAAAATCTCGTTTCCGAATGAATTGTGGACGTGCATCCGTCGTGATGTATCGTTTTTTTTTGACGAATCGTCATTGGCGGTTCCCGTGTGAATGAGCTGTAAAAGATGGGTATTTTCCGTTTTTAAGTTCTAATTACAAAAACTTAAAAAAGTACTGAGTTTAATGGGTTATCGTATAAGCTGCCAGGGCCTGAGTTTCTATACTTACAACGCGTTTTCTTGCACCAATTAATCTAGTACAATAAAGTGCATAATAACCTATCTGTTTCAGTGTATGAGGAAGGCTATTACAGCCCACAATGAGAAACAATCCCGTGGGATAATGCAACAGATTTCTCGGTGGACACAGAAGTGATTGTAGCGTAAAAGAATTAAACCGCTTTAGCGACTGATAGAATATTGTTTAGGTATTGTAGGCACAGACCAAATAAAAACCAAGACATAGCTCTGCGAACACTACAGTGAATTATGCCAAAACTACACCTCCGCTCTGTGCATACATGGTTACGAAACCGGCTTCATGTCGCTGTTGACAGCGCTGTCTTGGTTTCTTATTTGGTCTGAGATTGTAAATATAGATATAATAGGTATGTCGCAGGCATATTGTATGATTCGTCATTTTAAAAACGGCGCCGTCCGTTTACAAACGCTGGCGGTTTTGCTAAATGCCTAAAACATAATGTAAATTGCCTAGTCACTTTATAATATGCCACAACATATGAAGGACAGTTTAAACAGTTTTTTGTTATATACGTGGAAAACGTAAGGTATCCATGGAATCTGGTGTTCGGAGGACTCCTGCGGAATATTATTGGTACAAAATTGTGGAAAATTGCGGACTGCAACAAACAATTTTACTACTTTTTTGATAGTTTATATCTAACGGAAATAATACCAACAAATAGTGAACTGGTATCAAACTTGCGTGCGATGTAACGCACCTTGGGCAAATAGCCTGCCTAGCTGCGAGCAATTTGGAAGTAGTTGGTCACAGTTCTCTAACGTATTTCACCCAGTTCACAAATTTTCGATTGTTTAGAATCTAACGGAAATAATACTGATTAATTATAAACTCACGGTACTCACAATTTTACTGTAACATAATAGGTACCTGATTGCTGGAATAAATTATGATTTGTCCAACCTGTGTTTAATGATGCACCCTACAATAACAATCAA
The DNA here is from genome assembly GCA_949128155.2 of Xanthia icteritia. NCBI lineage: Eukaryota > Metazoa > Arthropoda > Insecta > Lepidoptera > Noctuidae > Xanthia > Xanthia icteritia. The sequence continues at coordinate 23,450,193 of OX421931.1, forward strand.
TGTCGAAATTGTAACAATTGAACGAATCGCCAATTTGCCTTAGGCATTTTGCAAAACCGCCAGCGTTTGTAAACGGACGGCGGCGGCGTTTGTAAAATGACGAATCATACAATTTGCCTGCGACAGACAGATACATGTCGGTCGTAAGTGGTACTGCTGAGCATGATCCCGGGTTCGATCTAGGGTCGAGCAGTGTTATTGGGTTTTGCATCTGAAATTTCTCAGTAGCAGCCTGGACTCTAGATTTGTGCCCGGTTGATGGCAATAGGCTTGCCCCCTGTTACATGGGACTTAAACATAACTGGCGAAACGTGGGAGTACTATAGGTACCTACACCTCTGCCTAACCCTTCGGGGAAAACCTGGCAGGCGTGATGTTATGTTATCTTACATTAATGATTTATTCAGTGCAACAATAAAAAACAACATTCAAAAGTAGGTATACATAATATGTCATGATCACATGACACATCCAGCTTCAGAAAGAGACACAGGTATGTGTGACAAAGATGATGCTCTACAAAGTCAAAGTCAAAGTCAAATCATTTATATCAAATAGGCCCTTGTAAGGCACTTTTGAACGTAATAATTTACAAAAAAATTGTGTTGATCCAAAAGGTAGTTTTCGTATTAAGAAGAATGGGCAAGAAACTCCACCGTTACTCTTTTAAAATGTTTTACTATGTTTTGTATAGGTAGATAAGTTATATAATTATATGTGAAGACGATGCACTTAGAATAAAATTACTATACCACAATAAGTAAAAAAAGTAAAAAATGAAGCAAAAACAGATAAATTAATTATGTGATAGATACATGGTGCTCACATACCTACTCGTATTTTTTACAAACATTGTAAAAGTAGACGATTTACCTAAAATTTTACAGTGTGTGTGGGGTGGTATCCCTTTCAGACTTTCCCGCGACCCCGGCAGGCATCGGGCCTAGCGGACCCCGTCAGTTGTGCTGACATCTCTTTGAGGCGCGCGTGGAACACAACGCGCCGTCGACCTGGGCCTGATCCTTATTGGACGGCGAGCTACCCATTGCTCACCGTCCGCAAGCCCGCGCCTACGGTGACAGGGAATCGGTCTGGGATTCCTGAGGGCGTCTCCTACGGCGGCTAGGAGCGTGAGGGCGCGAAATTTGCCTCTCCCTCACGCGTTTCACCTCCTCCTTCGCGACCATTACTGCTTCGCAGAAGGAAGTGACGGCTTCCCATGCCCTCTCGCTCCGTACCATGGCCTGGACCAGAGCTGAATGTGAGAGATCACCGCCGCCGATCGCCTCCATAAGGACACGGCGATGCCCCGCCCAAGCCGGGCAGGCCTCGGGCAGGTCTGCCCGGCTCCACCGTGTCCTCCGGCCGATCCACGCAATGGTGACACCCGGGCGTTTCCTCCCGCCTTTTCCGGAACAGGAACCTTCCGAAACAACCATGTCCGGTGAGGACATGCGTCAGGCGGAAGGTGAGGACGCCGTGGCGCCTCTCTAGCCACTCCCGGAGACTCCTCAAAGACTTATCGCCGCAATTGTGGCGTGCCCGCGCCACAACGCTCTGACAATATTATTGAAAAAGTTATCGGAGACTTTGGTTGAGATATTAGTTTGTGTCAAAAACTATATACCAAAATATATTTATAGAAATCAATATATTACAGTGTTAATAATCTAATCAGCCTTGTTTACTTGTTATAATTTTATCTAATCGCTCTCATTCCGTGAGTGCTTTTCAGCTGCTTGCCGTATAATGTCGTTAATAATTGTTCGTTAGGCCGACGTTTTACAAGCAATTTGAACTTGTAATTGGTTTTATGAGGTGTTTCAAGGCACTCCATGTTTTGAGTGCTATAAGTACCTGGGAATAATTAGGATATATCCACTAAACTAGGTAACGTTTTCATAGGAATAATAAAGCTGTTTATAGGGTATCATCTTGCCCCTGTCTTGCCAGTAACTGGGTTGTGGAGGTCAGATAGGCAGTCACCACATGTAAAATACTGGTATTCAACTGCATCCGGTTAGACTGGAAGCTGACTCCAACATAGTTGGAAAAGGCTAGGCAGATTGATTGAATAGAGCTGTTCATCTTCAATTTTCCGGTAAGTATCTGTTTCATAATATTCAGTGGAATTGTAGACCTTCATGATGCGTCTTATTCAATGGAAATCTAAACGTCTATCTACTTAAAGATGAACCTACATGCTTGATTATGTACGTAAGAAAAATATAGTTAACACCGCCTACAAAATATTATTCATACGTAGCTTTAAGTTTCGCGAAGAAACAGGCGAGGACTAAGTTATATCACGACTATGATGGATAAAAAACTTGGCCCTGACAGCTTATGTCGAACTGCTTTTGTTACGTTTTCGTTTTGTTGAGAAACTTTCATGGTCTTAGCGAATGTGTGCAATGTAGGTGTGAATTGTGGTAAATGTTGAAATATCTTACGTATATGCCGGAAATTACACCGGGAATGGCTACACTGCATGTTGACATAAATATACTTATAGGTAGATACGCTACGGGTCCCATTCGAGACATTGCTATTTTCAATCACAACTTTGGATTAAATCAGGCCATTTACTAAAACGTGAAGCTTCATTCGTAATTAACTTGTTGGTCAACAGTTTTAAGCGAAAAATCCGTTTATAATATTATTTCGTCGTATAATACGAGAATTTCAACATGAAAAGCAGACTCATGGAAACTCGGAAAGTGCTCTGATATGACTATGAACTTTTTTATTATAATTATTTATTTATTTGTAAAAATTTAACCTGTTACACTTTGGTTTTAGCCACACAACGAAAACCTCTCAGGGTTTACCTGTACGCTGGCGAGCCGTTCATTTAAATTTTATAAAAAATGTTAATTACATAATAATGATACATTTAATACTTTTCAAATGGTGATAATAATTTTTAGGTACATCATAAAACATACGTTAGAAGAAATTATGTGTAAGAAAACGTTTTGATTTGTACTTATAACTTTTTGAATTTGCTTGTATAAATCTTCTGGAAGTTTATTAAGGAAAATAGGTACTTAGAATTCTGCAACCCTCATCATTAACACATTATTGAACTTTGGTAAGATGTATTTATTTTTAAGTGGTATCGTTCTCAGAAAGTCAGGTCTTGTTTTTTCGGTTAGCAGCTCAGGTCTATTGATTTCAGCAAGAGTAAAAATTCAACTATCTTGAACATATTCATAACTACGAGTAGATGTTTACAAAACTCGTGGCTCGTTTGCGCCGAGCTTAAGGGTAAACGCACACGAGCCACCGGCCACAACTAACGGTAGCCGACACCTCGCGCTGTGGAGCCTACTGCTGTATCTGGTGGCCGTGGCCGCATGTGAACTACTTGTCGCTTGGCTACCGGTGGCTGTGCCCAGTGACTCGTTTTCGCCTAGCTTAATACACGGATTGCCCGCAGAAAATTATTCTATAGCGTATTATCGCGAGCTGGAAACGGCGGCAAATTTGCATTTAAAATAAAACATTTATCATATTACATTTTAATTTCCTAATTCAATAAAATTTTGAAAGTAGGTGTTTTTCAGATAACTACTTGAACATTAATTGAGTATCTGAGTCAGAAACAGGCTACGAAAAAAAAAAAAAGGCGTGTTGTCAGAGATCGGGGCCACAATTAACAAAAAACGAATTTTTAGTTGTAGCTTCAAAATGATTCAACATCTAGGCTTGATTTTTATATTCCATGATGCTTTAATTATTTCGGTGTCATGTTATTAACATAAATCAAACACAAAAGTAGTGATGTCTTAAATATAATTAATTAATTATAATTATTTTGTAAAACTGTTTTTTTATTTTTTTGTAACGTGTTACAATGCTTTGTCTTGGAATAATAAAAAAAACTGTGATATTTTTTCTGAATAAAGTCCGTTAATGTCAGCTGTTAATTCTAGCCCCGAACTTGAGTTAAGAATTAACAGCTCTGAGGTAAGTATTAACAGAAGGGGATCAATTAAAATTATGTTATGCTAACGGATATAGAAGATAACAGATATATACGAGTAGGATGACATATTTTTTAATTGAATAAAGTAAAATTTATAAATAATAAAAACATAATCATAACACCGTATATTTTAAGCATAAATCAAAAAATGTTCGTAAACGGCGTATAAATGTCGTCCGGCATACAAGTCATTCGTACGACGCGCGGACCGCAGCTGACAAATCCCGAGCCATGCGGCGTGATCTACTCGGCGTATTAAAGCACGCGCTGACAGGTGTAGTATATAGTTTTAGAGAAACTCCTTTGTTAATACTTACCTCTGTTAATATTGTAGCCACGGTCTCCCCTATTGTCAACAAAGACAAACTTTTTCAAAAAATGGATTTGCCTTATTTGCCGATGGGTACTGTTACGCCGGTAGCACACCTCCGCCGCGAAACCATAACAGTTAAACCGCAGTACTTCAATTAAACTGACACGCGTCATATTCCGCTATTGGCATCCGATTCGAGTAGCGGAAAGTGACGCGAGTATTTTGAATTTACCTACTGCAGTTTCGCTGCTATAGTTTCGTGGCGGAGGTGTGCTACCGGGGTTAAGGTTGTCTGTAAAAGAGAACCGTACATCCAGGCTGGTAGAAAAATGACTCTGATCACTCAAGAGAATTTAGGATTCGTTCCAAAATTGAATACGTGGCGATTGTTTTCAAGAAACAATAGTAATACGATAGGCGCGTAAAAGTGAAAGGCGTGTACGCACGAACGAACAAGAACATGGTGAACACGAACATCAAACACTTTGTTCGCATGAGCGTACCACTAAAGAACATCAAATACAGTTTTCATCAAAAATGTTCCTGGCGATTCAATTTCGAATGCATAACTGTATTCGAAATTGTGTATTGCAACTAAAGAGAGCTGGGCGGTTGAGCGCGAACTGTGTTCGTATGATGTTCATGTTCGCTTTGCTAATTTACATCTACAAGTACGGACCAAATGTTCGGTGTTCGATGTTCATGTTCACCATGTTTTGTTCGTTCGTGCGTACACGCCTGAACACATCCTCTAATGAATAGCGAACAATTTAATATTGCTTTAGGTTCCGGTAAGGTTAGCGCGCCCAGTGTAACAGACGTTCACACAGCCTTATTACAAAAAAAAATGACAATAATTTATTAAATAAACACATAAGATGCAGTATAGAATACAAATAATCAATTAGGATGGGTAGTTGCTCCGTGACATATCACACGACTCAATCAATCTGTCTAGCCTTTTCCCAACTATATTGGATTCGGCTTCCAGTCTAACCGGACGCAGCCGCATACCAGTATTTTACATGGAGCGACTGCCTATCTGACCTCCACAACCCAGTAACAAGATACCCTTTGGTAAGACTAGTTGTCAGACTTTCGGGCTGCTGACGACCCGTAACGACGTAATATCAATAGTTCATTAGTTAGTCATAGTATTATTGATTGAAATATCTATGACTTATAAATTATTAGCCACTACCTACTTAGTAGCTAAAAATGAGGTTATAGTAGATATTTCAGTATACAGTAGTCTTTTCAACCCCTGACGCAAAAAGAGGGGCGTTATTCTGCTCTTTGAAATAAGTTTATTCTGATAATATATCTATCGATAGGAATAAACGCAATGATTCGCTGATAAGCTATGGACTCCTTGTGTATGGGCGAACCTTTATTACATATTTAAGAGATGTTTAAGACATACAAATAAGACTGTTAAAGTTTCTGGTTAGTAAAAATGTTAAAGATAAGTGCAACAAAGAGTATGATAAGTTATTTCCCATCTGCAAAATTTTACCCATAGATAAAAAAATAGATTATTTGGTAGGGCTGGAATATTATTATAATGATGAGTATAAAGTTAATGTTAAAAATAAGTACAACACACGTAGGGTTAGAGAGAACAAGCTGGTTCAACCACAGATAACAAATTATTATGGGAAGAGAACATCTAAGTATTTGGTACCTAAAGTATTTAACAAAATAGATTTATAAGAGAAAAAGTAAAAATTTGCAAAGGATCACTTAAGACAAAATAGAAAAACATTATACAGGATAGTAAACAGAACTAAATACATTGTATAAGAACCATAACAGTATAATATATAAGCAGTAGTTATGTAATAAGATGGTGCATTGTTATGTAAAAGAGCGCCTCATGCCATCAAACGTAAAAGTTTGGCGAGTTTAGAATTAAGTAACACCTCTGTATTACAATATAATTAAATAAATAAAAAAAAAAAATAAAAAAAAACATTGTGGTACGTTTCCAGTTCAACATTAACTGTAACTTGGACTTAAGGCAAAGCTTGCTCCTTTATTTTAGGATCAGTATCAATAGTTTCAAAGTTAACTTTGGCAGACAGTAGCCGAGTTCATGTGTAATCCAGACAAGAACATGCTTGCGTCGAGCTGTGCCAATTAAATGGAAAGAAAAGCAAATAAAGAGAAAGATACTAACAAAATTTCAGTTTTATTTATTCCTTAAAAGCTGCGCTCCGCGGTTTTATCCGCACAAGTTTCGATCTCGTGGGAATATCGGGATAAAAAGTATCCTATGTAACCTAATCCAGGTCATTTGCCAAATTTCATCGAAATCTGTTCAGCCGTTTTTGTGTGAAAGCGTAACAAACAAACAAACTCACTTTCCCATTTATAATAGTAATTAGGAATGCACTGAGACTTAGCCGACATCCTTAAAACTTCTGCAGAAGTCATTCGAACCACAATGTTCATGATCTCTTTCGGGGATGGGATTAAAGTTTGACGTCTATAAAATAAATACTCTTTATTAGTACCTATATTTAAGTATTCACTGTTCCAGAAATACGGAGAAAACCTAATCATTGCTGTTCTTTACGACTTCGCCGGAAGAAATAAATAAAAGTGAGCGTAGGTTGGTATTATGGCGGAACGAGGACAAGCTTTGAGGATGAATAAAATCGCTTATTTAATTTATTTCCCTTCAGATGGGATGACGTTTTCTCATATAATTTGGTGATAACATAAAATTAGGAAGACAGTAAATGAGGACTGTTTCATTAAACCGTCGATATCATTTTATCGTAACAGAGGAGACATAACTATCTACTGTATGTATAATATCGATCCATGAACATTTCATGCAACAGTAGATTGGATAGTGTACATAATGTACCTCGTAACTAAAAGTAAATTGATTAGCTTGAGTTAATCGTACAATGAAAGCCTCCTAAAAAGTACGGAAGGCCGCCTACGGGATCGTAGTATAGTGCTCGCTAGGCCACCGTAGTGCTTTGTTTTACTAGCGTATTTCTACTTAAAGTAATCAAACGTGACTACAAATATATATATATATACATTTGTAGTCACGTTCTCCAAAACGGCTCTAACGATTTCGATGATAGATAGATAGGATACTCTTTACACTGTCACCATAAAAATTACAGACATAAATTTAGAAATTTTACATAGGGTGACACAATGGGCGGTCTTATCGCTTAAGGCGATCTTTTACAGACAACCTTTGGATGGATTAAAGGTAACAGGAGAGACAATACTGCAGGTAGTCAGTGGTGTACCATTTACATATACAATAAATACATACATACATAAAGCATTAACTTATTCATATAAATATATATACATATACATAGATATACTTATATAAAATTATAAACCTGAAACAAGAGCAAGGAACTATATGTAATGATGATGTTTAAGGAGAGAGGAATTGTTTTTTACCAGAATTTTAAAAGTGGACACAAATCGATCTAGCTAGGTCTCATATCTGGGAAAGTTCGTTTTCTCCGTATTTTCACCCGAACAGAGCTCGCTCGCCCAAAGCTTAGAACAAGATGGCTGCCTTAAAATAATGACATGGCAGCATGGAATTAGTAAGTACCTACTATCATGGCAACATGGAATTAGTATGAACTTTCCTATGCCATTAAATGAGCATTCTCCATTTTCACCAGAGCTCGGTCGCCCAGGTACTGTGGGTATAATATCAAATACTGTAGGCAGTATTTTCATGCTATTGTAGGTACCACTTGTGCATAACTTGGCTTGAGATGTCAATAAGTCTCAGGAAAGTTATACACGCGCGACTAATATGAGCTACGTTTGATGGAATTCAATTTAAAAGAGATTCAATAGGTATTTATAAACTCAACAGTTGACTGCTTTATCTTTGTGTCCGACATGATCATGACGACAAAACGAAATTCGGCATCACGATTTGAGGAAGACAGAACACCGTCCTTCAATCCTGAAGAACAGTTAATCAAAAGCCTGCGGGCGAATCGACAGCGTTTTCAGTGAGACCGTAACGACCCGTACCGGAATATAGCCCGGCAACTAGTGTGAACAGAGTTTGAAGCTTTTTTTTGTTGAAAAGTCTGTGCAGTTCTTTCTCCATGGCGAAGCAAGATGTCGGTCTACTTGATGGGTAGGCAGGTACTACTTGGTTCTTCAATAAACACCGTATCATTTTATCAATATTATAATCAGCTTCAGTCAGCTTGTATTGGATATAATGTAGAGTTATGGATTGTTAGTGCCGCCGCAAACTGGAAGACTTGCGTCAGCTACAGCGAGCGGAAGTGTGGTTTTAGGGATCAGTATCTTAAAATATCGCTTCGTTCGTCTGTCATAAACGTTTTTCTCAGATATCAAGTTCGACCCCCAAAAACAGTATATTTTATTGTGTCGTATAGATAACGTTAGATAGACCTTTTGTGAATTATTCTGACCGATATTTATGGTGCATTAAGATATAGAACATAAGATGTGCGAAAAGTCACTGCGATCTCCGAGGTACCTACGGTAAAACGCATGCGCCGTTTTATTTGTGCAGAATAAACAATTGTTCTTTCTTTTTTTTCTTTTATAATTGTTTGGGTTACTATAATATAATATAAGGAAACAGACAGCCTTAAAGTAAAAAAAAAACATGAATACAGTTGATTTTACCGATAAAAATTTAAGTACGGTACCCTCATTAGACGAGCCAGACTCGCCTTGACCAGTTTTGTTGCCGAAGGCGCTTTCGCTTTATTGAACTTCTGAGATTGTTCGTTTATAAGAAAATTATAAAGTATGGATAACATAGCTGCCGATAGGAAAATACGCACGGTACGGATATTAAGGGGTGATTAGGGATGCCTCGTACTTAGCAACTTGGCAGACCCTGATACTTGACATTATGGGTATTTTCACTTTTAGCTACAGAGGCTTAGCTTGACAAAAACGAGGCCGACTTCTGCATATGGAGAAGCCGTAATGTTTTAGTTTAAAAATATTAGGCGTGATCTACTCTTGTTCGGCTCGGCACGATACGGCTCAGCCGGGAATCAAATTTACGTTCGAATTTACCGCCCGGCCGTGAAGAAAAAGTGTGTAGCATCTCTTACTTTCCTTTCAAAGAAGAGGAGGGAAGGAGGATGTATACCAATTGGAATAGAACAGTAAAACGCTGGCTCCACAAGGGCGCATAATTTAATTTGATTAGCATTCGAAAATATTGTTGGAACTGCTGAAGATTGCAAAAACTATCTTTGAATTGTATAGCTCCAATATCTTAGTATTGTATAATTGCATAGCACATGGGTGAGTACTGTGACCATGTACCTTCTATAAAGCTACCATTTACTGGGTACGTCTTTCATTGACTTCAATGTGCCCTGGCGGGTGAGAGTATGTCATGCTCACTCAAATGTCGCGCTGGTGGTGGCGCGTGTGTTGGATCGTTAAGTTCCCTTCAAAATGGTTGAGCTAAACGGTGCTGATACATGCGTCATGTTCGTGAACGGGCGCCGTCAGTAGCGACTGGTCATCTCTTAGCTGCCACGGCTTATTTTAATTAGTTTTAATTTTTGAATGGTCTTTATCTTTTTATTACGGATGCTTTTCACGTGCACGTCTTTCTACATTGTTCTCACATGTACAATTTCAATATGAATTATGTAACCAATATTTTGTAACAATATTATGATTTAAAAGAGTGTCCGTGGAGTTTCTTGCCTGTTCTTCTCCATAGGAACCTACGCTTTGGAATGGGCAACTAGCTTCATATTTCTGACTGACTGACCCCTTGACAATTCAAAAGTGCCTGTAAATGGTTTAATTGAAATAAATGCTTTGAATTTGAGTTTGAGACCAATAATCGCAGTGTATGAAGGCCATAAAACTGCAAGAAAACCTTACCAAACTCCGAGATTTAATTTAAGCCTGATACGCAACTACGCCATCTCTGTGAGGAATCGTATGAAAAATCAGCGTCGATGGCGCTGTGTTATTGCAAACAGTTCTGTAATTATAATGACTTAATTATAACCGGCCCTTTTTCTAAACTTTAATAATATAAAGAGAAAAGATTCGATTTTACTGTGTTTGTTTGTTTGTTATGCTTTCACGCTAAAACGGCTGAACGGATTTGGATTAAATTCAGCACATGGATAGACCATGATCTGGGTTAGGACATAGGATACTTTTACCCCGATGTTCCCACGGGATCGAGACTTATGCACGAAACCGCGGGCGCAGCTAGTATTTTGATACAATTAAAAGTGTTTGCCATAACATTCATTATATTATAAAATAATAATAAATAGAAACTGATTGTACGAGCACCATGTATCTATCACATAATTAGTTTATCTGTTGTTGCTTCATTTTTAATTCTTAATTCTTTTTACCTATTGTGGTATAATAATTTTATTCTAGGTGCATCGTCCTCACATATTAATTATATAACTAATGTATTTATACAAAATATTGTAAAAAAAATTAAAAGAGTAACGGTGGAGTTTCTTGCCCATTCTTCTCCATGCGAAAACTATTTTTTGGAAGGGGCGACTAGAATCAATTCAATTTTTTTGTAAATTTTTGACGTTCAAAAGTGCCTTATAATCGCCTATTTGAAATAAATGATTTGACTTTTACTGATTGTTTTTTGAATCACAAAAAACCCCCAGTGTTTTATTTAAAAATCAACAAGGAAACGCTTTTCTAGCTTAACAAAATACAGGACAGCAAAACTAACTCCGAGGCAATCCAGTTAGTGTGTGAAATAGCCGGGCCTCGGTGTTAGCCACGATGCGGAATGGTTTTTCAATTTAATTGTCGCTTGTCAATGGATGGCGCCAACTGTTGCTGCGTTCAGAGGAATAATTGTTTGCAGAGGTTGTGCTTTGTGCTCTGTTCTATCATGAATATTTTAATTTTACCTTTTGATATTCTTCAGAGTGCAGCTCTGCCATACTAACCTCTGTGTTTGCTCTTTTTGATTCCTGGCCTACAATTCATTATTTTTCTGTTTTTTCTTTTTTTTTAATTTTAATATATCTGATCGAATCCGTGATGTTTTTTTAACCTTAGCCTCGAGATCTCACTAATAATAATCTAAATTTAATAGTGTAATGCGACCATGGCGACTCTCACCTCATATTTTTTTACTGTATTTTTTAATACTAATTGTTCATATTTTTATAAAATTTCTGTTTTTTGTTTTTTTATAACTGGAGTAATCAATATATGTGATCTACTAGCGACGACGGTGTTTAATTTTGCTATAATAGTTAACGTAAAAATACCATTACAGCAAAAGCAGGTTTTCGGTATTATATAGGTACTAAGCGTCTGATATGGTTTACGTTAATTTCTGTTACAACAAGTAAAATACATTGTATTCAAATTTCGAAGCAGAAAGATTTGAATATATCCAACACCGATGCTGAAATACAACATTGTAACACAGAAACGGCTTTTCTAACTACATTAACTAACTTGAAAACGTAATAGACTCGCGGAGCCACGTTGTTCGGGCGTCAAAATATACAAATATCTAGTTACATACCATACATGGGACTGACAAATGATATAATGTGTATTTGGACGAATACGAATTCCCGGACAAGCTACGATATCCTTCGATTCCCTGAATTGCCATGTTTTATTATTTATTTATTCTTCAGAAAACTTACTGTCAAATATCTAGGTAAATAATATACAATTTACTAGCGCTTATTTTTGCCATTTACAAGTTTCCACAAATTATAAACTATGTACCTAAAGTTAAAAAACAAAACAAAAAAAAAAAAGTTCTTAAAGACAAAAAAATAAGTATCTAATTATAACAGCTCAGTTTCAACGTTTAGTAAAAGCTGTTTCCATGGTAAACTAAACATCCAACTTAATTATAAAGGTATTTAATTACACGTATGTAAGTTACTACGGGGATCAAAAGCTCTCAAACTCTTGGGGCACATAAAACCAAAATGGAACAGGGGGCGCCAATTCCACAACTTGAATTAAAAACGGTGATCGATATGCGACATTGCGTCCGTGACGTAGAGCGTTGTAGGAATATTAAATTTTCAACTTCTGAATTTAGGCATAATACAATCTTGTTTATTTGCTTGTGCGTCATCGTAAAACATAGAAGTTAAATTATGGTGCGTAGTCTATAGTCTACGACAATTTCTTTTTCCCGCCGCTACGGAGGGAAACACAAAACCGTAGCTCATCGGAAAAAAATATTTGCTGCCGAAATCCTAACATTTTAGCGCCTTATCAACTCAGTGTTTTATTAGTTATAAAACAAGATACAAAGATATAGTCGTAAATAATGAAAAGATACCTGCCAAAACAACATAGGTATGCTGTCTTCTACGTATTTTGATACTTTAATACTCAGTGACTTACATAATTATAATCTTTGGTGTTTTATTTTTAAATTGCTTGAGCTGAGTAAATAATAAGTATGACAAAAATAAACACAGGTAAAATCAATTACGAATATCTATCGAAAAAAAAGCTGAATCTTATAGTAATTTCAGAATGAGATAGTTATCAAGTACGAAACTTTTGTATACTTACAGTTTGGAGGTAGAACAAGTAGAACAGGTTGATGATCTCGACGAGGGTTTCCATAGCCATGGCAACCACCCACGGCAGCAGCATGTACTTCAGGTCCTACAACAAAAGATATTGTTACGTAATGGCATTGTATAAAATATGAATCAATGTCGGATTATTATAAATACTGCCTCCTATTAGATATAGGAGTTATAAAATATTACTGTCGTAATGTTATTTTTTATACAGTCAGCCTCAAAAATATGTATAGATACAATTTATGTACCATAATACAATGTGTAACTACAATTAAGTACCCAATGTGTTATATTTTGTACCCACATAATGTAACATAGTACATATTTATTCCTCATGTTTCTCAGTAGATACCCAATAGAACAATTCCCTTAAAGTGTTGGTTCATCTTATTATGTTAAGCTGATTACAAACATGAAACTATTTCGTTATGTATTAAAGTTAAACGTTGTTTACATGTTGATTTTCTTCCATTCTCTTTTTCAGATTCCTATCTCGGGCGCTTCGTAGAGAATGTTTTATTTGCAACAGCCGTATAATTAGTGCTAAATAATTAGAAGCAGTTTTAGGCAACTATTCCAATTATAATCTGCTCAAACAACATTTAGTACCTATAATTTTATCTATAACTTTTGTTCCATAATATTGTATCAATACACACAATAGCCACAAAACATATTACACAATGGGTACTTAGTTTTAGTTACATATTGATACAGAATTTTGGAGTACAAATTTTAGACAAACGAATGAATTGTTGTCGATGTATACATGTTTTTGAGGCTGACTGTATTGACCGTTGCCTTCTTGCCATCGCCACTACTTAGGCGGACTGCCTATCTGACCTCCACAACCCACGATACCCTTTAGTAAGACTGGTTGTCAGACTTTCGGGCTTCTGACGACCCGCAACAACTGTCGTACGCACTGTGTCGCACGTAGGGATCTTGGTATGTAAAGATGGTCACCCATCCACGGACAAACCGTAGCAAACGTTGCTTAACCTGATCGCCGACCCGTGCGGCTGTTATTACTTAGCCCCTCTAGTTATATTAAAAAAATATTGCAACTAGGTCTTACCTTTTTATTAATAAAGATATCATTTTTCTGCAAAATTCTATTTTACCTACTTAAATGTTTTTTAATTTCAAAGCAAATAAAAAGAAGACGTGAAGAATGTCTTTAAACTGCTTGTACATTAATTATCCACGGTAAGTGGCGACGCGACGAGGTTGAGAACGCACTAGTGCTTTTTCTTAGAAACCTGTTAGGGAAGCTAGAAACACACTACTCTGTCGTGTTGTCGTGTCGCGTCAGAAGCATAACGGTTTCATACATTGAGTATGGTTAGAAACATATTATTACAGTGTTTTATGTCGTGTCGTGATCGCGTCAGAGCGGTGGTGGGGTTCCTGACGCGTCACAACACAACACACAAATGTATATGTATTGTGTGATACGAAGTGCAGGCAACAAGGATCTATCTATAATCTCTGGTCTCTATAATAGGTGCACGCAATTTACTGTACTTTTTTACTTAAATCAGTGTATGGACTTCCTCAAATTGTGCATTGTACATTCTGAAGTACAGACGGAATCTGTCTTAGTCACTCTCAAATTCTTGATCGACACAATGAAATTCACCTTAATTCTGTGTCAGCATATTTATAGGGTGAATCTAGTCACTTTCTTTTCTTTTTTTTGCTCCCATAAAGTTCTTCAACGATAAAAATTGAAGGTCCTCTTCTAAATCATTCATAGAGTCAGAACAAAACATTATTAACGTGCAAGCACTGTAAAGATTCGATTGACACTGTTCAGAAATAACGTCAGAGCAGAGCGCGCCCCGACACATTGGTGTGCACACCCACCGTCACGACACAATGCGTCATGACACGCCACAACATAGTAGTGTATTTATTTCTACCTTTAGAAATTCATTCTATTAACTAGGAAACATATTAGATTGTAAACGCTCTGTTTAACAGTGTTTAAGGTTGTAAAAACCAAAACATAACACCACACACCTGTAATCCCAAAAGGTTTAGGCCGAGGTAAGTATGTAATGTATGGTAAGTACTTTTACTTGAGCGCCTGGGGGTTATGACCTCGGACTTTTGTTACTACGAATGTATTTTTAAGATCGAGGTGGGATTTTGTTTTTTATACTATAAAAAAAAATTGCTTTTGTTTTTGGCATTGAAAATTTTTAATTTTTTTTAAGTACAGAATTTTTTTTTTTTTTAGTTAATATATACCTTTCACCAAAAAAGTGTCTCCGAAATAGTGTTAAACATCTACCCTTAATTATAATTCTATCGAAACCAGAATGGTATCATTTTAAAGCCCTTTAAATTTTCCAGGATTTTATTATTTCGATATCTCTTTTCGTTTTTGAAAAGTTAAAGATTCTTTGAAAAAAGTCCCATAAGAATCGGTAAAAAAATGGCGTGTTTTTTAATTTAAAATAATAAAATAAAACAAAAAGAAAATTGCTATAAGTATTGTAGCCCTTATTAACGCTTATTTTGATAGCATTTTCATTCATTCAAATAAACGAAGTCGAATGAAATATTTGATATAGACAACGATGTAAATTGTTTAAATGCGCAAATATTTTATTAATAATTTTCTTCTTTATTTAATTTTCCTTAATTAACTTCTTTTTCTCGATTACTATCTCTATATAAATAGATAGGTTAACTTAATTTTGATAAACAAAAATATTCTACTGCCTAAATATGAAGAATTTTCCCAAAAAACTGTTTTTTTCTTTCTAATCCAGATCTCAAACGTTTTTATAGGTTTTTTTTAATATTTATTATTATTTTAACATTCCATTTTGAATTTTTTGATTTCATTCACTATAACTGAAATCCGAGGTTTTCATGTTTTTAACGCTCCAGGCACTCCACTATTTCGTTTTTTTATTTATTTTAGGTTTTAAAT
Organism: Xanthia icteritia; assembly: GCA_949128155.2. NCBI lineage: Eukaryota > Metazoa > Arthropoda > Insecta > Lepidoptera > Noctuidae > Xanthia > Xanthia icteritia. Next base: position 23,466,038 of record OX421931.1, read on the forward strand.
CAAGGTTCATTGCTTACAGTAACTTTCGTTCTAGACTGAATTATAGATTGTGGATATGCCTAGTATGCTTACGTACTTGATAGAATATGTAGATATAATTTAACTATTTTATTAAAAGATATATCTCTTAATTCAAGCAAACAAAGGTCACAAAGGTCCTTTGTTCACTCGTAAAGCAATATTTTGAAGAAGAAAGGTTGAACAGTAACCTTTATTTTATTTAAAAAACCTTTCTTATTCTGATGTTATTGTAAAACAAGAAAACGTTATATTGTTATGTTAAGACATTGAAAAATCATTTAAAGGCATCGGTTTCTATTTGAAAATAATGTACCTACACTTCTCAGGGCTTCATACACTTAATAAATCTATATAAACAAGGACACCTGTACATAAGAAAGGAGTCAAAACGGATATCACTAATTATAGACCCATATCCAAATTGTGTATCATCGCCAAGGTTTTTGAAAGGATTATTTATAACCAGGTCTATTCTGCTCTGGCGCAATCGTTTAGTCCCTTCCAACACGGCTTTCTTAAAGGTAGATCTACTGTCACCAATCTGATTTTGCTTAATAATTACATCACTGACGCAATGGACCACGGTAAGCAAGTCGATGTCGTCTACACAGACTATAGTAAGTGTTTTGACAGAATCGACCATGTCATCCTATTACGGAAGTTAGAGGGCATCGGTATACGCGGGGACTTACTCAGATGGTTTTCCTCCTATATAGAAAACAGGTCGCAAGCTGTAGTACTGAGTAACTATATATCTAGCTGGGTTTCAGTCCCCAGCGGAGTCCCTCAAGGGTCGCTGCTCGGTCCATTATTATTTATTATCTATGTAAACGACATCGACTCCTGTTTGACCTCATCCAAATTATTGAGCTTCGCTGACGATATGAAGATTTATGCTACCATTTCGTCGACCGCGGACATGATAGCATTTCAGACTGACTTACAGTGTCTTGAAGTATACTGCCAAAATAGTAAGCTTGATCTCAATCCCACAAAATGCTCTGTTGTAACCTATTCTCGTGGACGATCAATCCTTGCCACTACATATACTCTTAGTGGTCATATATTACCTAGGTGTACTACTATTCGTGATCTGGGGGTTCATCACGATTCCAAACTTAGCTTTGATAAACATGTTGATGCTATCGTCGCTAAAGCGTCAAAATCCCTGGGTTTTATTATGCGATTATCCAGGTGCTTCACAAAAGCCAAAACGTTAAAAATTTTATACTGTACTTTTGTTAGGAGCCACCTGGAATATGCATCTGAAGTATGGAATCCATGCTATCACAAATATATAGACCGCATTGAACGGATACAAAAAAGATTTATAAAATTTTTATGCTTTCATCAAAGGGTACCGTATCAGTCTAATAACTACCTTAATCTCTGTAAGAAATACCATCTTTTACCATTATATCAACGTCGCGAGATCTCTGACTGTATATTTTTATTGAAAACGGTACAAAGTGACATAAATTGTCCTGATATTTTGTCAAGTTTTTACTTCAACGTTCCGAGTAAATCAAAACGGTTCAACCCACCATTAAAAGTGCCATTTGCATCTACAAAGTACAGGCAAAACTCGTACGTTGTGCGTGTAAGTAGGTATTTTAATAAAGTGTGCAAACAGTTCGATTTTGATATTTTTAAAACAAGTGTGACCTCGGCAAAAAAGTGTTTGGCATTGAGTTTCTTCAAAACTTAGATTATTATTATTATTTTTTTGTTTTTTATATACGTTTAATTCTTTTGGCAATATTTGGCAGCGTATATATTGTGTTCCACAGTACTTTTATATTAGTCAAGCTCTAGATGTGAAGACCTATAATTGGCTGTCAGATAACCATACTGTTATTTATTATTATTTTATTTAGCTGTAAGTCTTCCAAACTCTTTAAATAAATAAATAAATAAATAAATACCGGCCAAAACACTCCCTGTATTTAAAAAAAAAAATGGGTTCAGTAGTTTCGGAGATAAGGGATGGTCAACTTTCCGTTAGGACCGATGCCTGCCGGGGTTGCGGGAAAGTCCGAAAGGGATACCGTGGCCCCTGGCAACGTACAGGCAACGGAAGGAACACGGGTGGGTTTTAGTCAGTAGTCTGACACGCCCTCCCGCTCCACCCAGAGCGGGAGAAGTTATTCGATAACTTCCCACACAAAAAAAAAAAAAAAAAGCATGGTCAACTTTCATCAATTTTCTTAAATATCTTTAAAGTATTCATTTTAAAATTATGGAAAAATAAACATTTGAGATCCTCGCAATGTAATATGTCACACGGTATAGTTTACAAAACTTTATTTGCCCCCAAAAGTATCCCCATATTCTAAATTCATGTATTTACGTTACACGTCCGTGTTTGGGTCACAGAAATACATATGTGTACCAAATTTCAACTTAATCGGTTCATTAGATTCGGAGCAAATTGGTTGTGACAGACGGATAGATGGACACCCAGCCAGTGATCTTATAAGGGTTCCGTTTATTGGACTGTTGGTATTTTGGTCGAAGCGTAACTCAAGTGCGATGAGCTGGACATTTAGTTTGAAATTGAACAGCGGAATTCCGGAATCTATGGGTCCACTATTTCAATATTAATTTCAGAATATGAAATTCTCAATAACAGCCCGGAGTCTAATTGTGAATGCGAAAAATGGCGAATATTTACATGGGACTATGGGACTGTTGTTGCAACAAAATGGCGTATTTTTCGGGTGACCACTGAAAATCAGCACTGTGCTGTGGGTCCCTCATAGCACAGAATTATGCTGAGTAAGCCTTCTTGTCAAAGTCTTGACGTGCAGCTGCCGAATATTTTTGTTAATGTTTTTATCTATATATTGTTGTTTTGTTTGTATGCACGTGTTTCTGTGACAAATAAACCTATTTTTCTTTCATTCTTTTTGAATGTGGGTGTCCTCATAGAATTAAAATATATCTGCCCTCCTTATTCGGGAAATATAGGCGTGATATTGTAATCTCATTGATCGTAAGTGTCTGTTCAATGTCTTTTAACCTTTAAGACATTGAACAGACTCTTAACATGGAATTTATGTACAGTAACTTGAGTTTACATTACACAGAGTGAAAACACGACTTGACACATGGAGGCAAACTTTTGAAGTCTTAAATCAAATGTAAACTTTTGCACGACTCATAATGCGAAGCATTAGAGAGTGCTCTGCGATCGAAATATTTGTTTTGCCTCCTTTCTGCAACCGTTTATATTGTTACACTCCTGCTAGTACACAGAACCTACTTCATTTATATACCATTGTTTAGATAATTTAATGGAAATTAATTCTGTACTACTCGTGCTGCATTAAATAAATTAAAAAAAAATGATTTCATTCAGCATTAAACTAAACAAGTGTGAAACCTGAAAACATTGTAGCTTGCGAGAAAATCAAGTAATCGAGTTTTTTTTTTTAACAGATTCGATTCTGCCATTGGAGGAACCCAATTGAAAAACTAATATAATATCTATATCTATATATTTCCAACTTACAACTGTCGGACGTATGTTGCGCACTTCAACAGCTTAAACCGAAAAAGTCTGGCAGGACGGCAATCTGCCTTAAATCTTTAAGGATTGCCGGTCGGTGTTAGCCAAACCGCTGCAATACATTTATAATAAATGTCTGGATCGAGCTATTTTTCCGGAGGAGTGGTAGATTACCCGCGTCGTTCAGGTGCCAAAGGGAGAGTTAGGGATGACGGTGGATGGTTACAGGCCTGACGCAGTGCTGTTGACCCCGGCGATAATTCAACAGTTCAATGGCCAGCTTTCAGACTTCCAGTACGGTTTTCAACCAGCAAGAAGCACTACTAGCAATCTCCTCAGCTACATGGCTGATCTTGTGCCAACAGTGGACAGTGGGGGCAAACTGATGCCACTTACTTCAATTTTAAAAAAGCATTCGATCTTGTAAATAATAATGTTTTGCTCAAAAAGTTAGCGGCCGTTGGTTTCACTCCAAATCAGCTAAGGTTTTTTGCAAGTTACTTGAGCGGTAGGCAGTACGTAGTGTATGCGGGACACAAGTCAGAGCCATATTTTACCAGGTCTGGGGTGAGTCAGGGCAGTAACCTTGGGCCTTTGCAATTCATTCTTATGAATTGCTAAGGCCATGCCAGAAGTTGTTAAAGACGCCAAATGTTTACTGTTTGCTGATGACTGCGACAGGCTTCAAAGAGACATAGACAGAGTGGTGACCTGGAGCATGGATAATATCTTGCAGTTCAACATATTCAAAATGCGTAACAATCACTTTCTCTCGCGCGCGTATTCCTTTTCTATATATTTACAATATTATAGATGGGTTGCCAATCGCTAGGGCTACGGAAGTTAAGGACTTAGGGCTGAAATTCAACACTGGGCTAACGTTTGGAGATCCTGTCACAAGCTGCTGCAGAAAAGCCTATCGTAATTTAGGTTTCATGCTCCATATGGTGCGTGGTTTTAATAACATTAAAGCGGTTATCGCCTTATATAATGCATTAGTTAGAAGTCAATTAGAATGTAACGCAGTCATTTGGGCTCCAAATGAATCTAAATATAGGCTCATGCTGGAGAGAGTACAAAATAAGTTCGTGAGGTACTTGTACTTGCGATTGTATGGTGTATACCCATTTTATCCGCTTATGTACCCAACTTTATTTATTTTGGGTATGGTCGGATATAACGAACTGAGGGTCAGGAGGGATCTCGCACTCATCTCGTACATATTCAAAGTACTTAGAGCGAAGGCTAGATTTTAGGGCACATAGGTTTGTGTGTCCCGGAAAGGTAGGTACGTGTGGTGACAACGACAGCCACGGCTGCTGGTGGAGTCGCGTGCTCGGACTAATCTTTTAAGTGAGTCGCCACTTACGCGTGCGCTCCGCACTGTCAACCTCATAGCTAATGACTCGGACCCATTCTGTTGTTCCCTGAGTGAGTTCACAAAGAATGCATTATTTGTAATAAGTTACAAAATTTAATTATAATTATAAGTTAACTAAGGATAAGAGTTAAATAAGTATGCTATCGCAATAGGTTACCCTGTAATGATAGATGTATATAGATGTAAAAAACTTCGACTTTTCCGTTGCCTAGCAACCAACAAATATATAGATAAATATCACGAAATTCACGATCGACGTTACACTGTTAGTAAGTCATTGCAATGTCACTCTTATCTCGGTAAAGTAAGGTATAAATTAGAACAATTGCAGATGCTTTTATCCAACTCACGGCAATCATTCTAATTTAAGCTTTATATGAATGAGATAAGAGTTACATTGCAATGGCCTACTAATCGTTTTTCAACATTCAAATTTGACCGTGAATGTACAAACCTTACTCTCCAGTTCGGTAGGTACAGCCGGCATGAACCGCAAGGGTTTCCTCTATCTGGCAGAATCTTGATGCTCAAAAATTTATTCGGCATAACACACTTGGCATAATCTTCTTTAATCGAATATTTTAAAGGCATAAAAAATATTAATATAATTATTGTTTGGCCAAATGTTTATATGCCCGAATTTACAATGGCATAATTTTAAGTTGCAAATAAAATTCTGCCAGAATTTTATTTGGAATAATTTTACTAAGCATATTGACGTTTCTATAAAGTAGCATTTTTAATCTTAAATTAAATTAAAATATTGACTTATTGATTCATTTGAATCGCTGTAAAACCGACTCCATGTAGTGTTGTCTGTCCTACCCCTAGGGTATATTTTAAGCCCGCATAGGCGCGGAGGGGCGAGGTCGCCCGTGAGCTGAGGAGCAGGAACGCTCACCACCGTAGCTTCGGCTTGCCTCAGCCACGGAGGTGAGCGTTAAAACCATCTGCGACGATAAGCTCGTGTGGGATTGCCGGAGCCGTGACAACCATGCCTGTTCGCTTGTATGCTGCATGCTTGCTGCATTCATGGTGTATACTTGTTTGCATGTTAACATGTTTGTATGAACTTTCTGCAATATGATGGTTCTGCTTTTTAATTATTATGAATATGAAATTTATGCCTAATGTATATTATATGTGTGATGCAGAATGTATGATAAACGAGTGTATTCCAAACGATTTTTTGGGAAATGAAGTTTATGCTATCCGCTGTTATGCAAAATAATATTATGACATAAAAAGTTTTGCTATAAAGGGTAGACCCGAACCGCAATGGTTGAAAATCTTAGTTTGATTTCATATCAACAAAAAAACGAATGTTAAACAAAAATAACAGTTTGCCCCTCAATCTCTATCAATGACTTATTGATAAATAAATGATAATGATTTATTTTTCTAAATTTAAAAAAATACTTTTTCACGTCAAATGTGTATAAATTATGTTTTAATACTAGATCTGAGTCTGTATTTCCAATTCGACTACTCTGCGAAGAACCATTTTTTTAATGATCATCATAATGATATCTCGTATCTCAACCTAAGAGGTTGTCTGCTGCTTAACCGGGCCATCCTGTGGATAGAAGTGAGTAATATTAATAGTAGGTAATAGTAGTAAGAAATATTTATTTATGGGTAATCTTGCCGGGCACTGGTATCCCTTAATCAGTAACCTAAGTAATTTATGAAGATGCATTTGAATATGGCGGTCCCTATTGCCAACTGGTACTATCTAACGTAGCCGGGTAATATGAGAAAACAAGTAACAAAAAAACGCTCTGAATTTGCTCCGGGTCAGATAATAACGGGTAGAAATTACGATTTTTAGGTTTAATGAACTATTTCGATGATGGTATGATAACATTGAAAAAAAAAAACTAACTGATTTACCGATTAAAGGAAATTTCTTCATTTTTGCGCTCTGTGCGATTCATACATCCTAATACACAGCAACGCCCCAAATATCACTGTTAATATTGCATTTGTATTACTTTGTAATTCAGTGAATCTTATTTAAAGGAAATAAGATTCACTGAATTATTAAATACGCGCCACAAAATCAGTTTACGGAAAAAATCGTACCGTGTCAGCAGTTGACAGCCGTTGCCTGTTGGACCACAGTCTATGGCTAACTAATGTGTTTTTTACAAAAAGTTCGCATACGAAAAGGAGATAAAAAAAATATAATTAGGTTTAGCTTGTATCTCTTCTCTTTACTATACTGGGTCCACGGAGGTCAGAAGCGACTGGTCCTAATAATAATGACCTTGTCTGATGTTTTATTAATTTTAATTTTTTCCGTTTTTGAATGAGTGTTACGAGGCGTGCACTTTTGGATTTTCTAAACTATCAAGATGAATATTCCTTACATGTTATGTAGTTTGAATTGCTCTCAGCTTTTGCTATTTTTTTTGTAAACGTTTTCTTCAACAGTTTTGCATAGTGTTTTTAAGAGATCACGAATATAAGCAGTTTGATATCGGTTCGTATAGAAACTAATATTTTATCTTCGGAGTTTACAAAACTTACGCGCAAAGTATTCAATTTAAAGTTGACAATAAATGCTTTTCGTATCTATAAATTTTTCGTTATTTATTTCGACATATTTTGAGGGAGATAGATCCCTAACTCTCAAATGTGCCGAATTTATATCTGTAATCGACCTTTTTTTAAAAAAAACAATTGCAGA